>RHLP01000088.1:0-25744 GCA_003719405.1 Aspergillus incahuasiensis
GGGGGATTGGAGGGAAGGGGGGTGGGCATTATATTAATCGCATTTGGGAGGCGGAGGCCATGCCGCATTGTAGAGATGAGGAGTGTAGGAGGAGGGTTTGGGAGATGATTAGTGAGGAGTTGGAGCTGGAGAAGAGGGGGTTGGCGGGTTTGGTATAGCCATGGTGGTCTGTTCGAGCATGAGCAGGAGGACCTCGCCGGGACTTCTGGAGTACTGTAGAAGGCTGGGCCTGTTGTAATGGAACTATACAGGAACCAGGCTGGGGATGCCGGTTTGCTTTCTATTGTTGGGGCTACTAACCCCATGCGACCGCGTGTTGTCTATGCAAGAGCATCAGAATAACCAGATTCATCTACGTCGTATCTAGAATATTGGATAACAACAATAATGGCAAGACTTGGTAATCCAATATGAGGACAAAAATGACCACAGCCTAAATCCGATGCGTCATACACCTAGGCATCCATCAGTGCTTACCTGCAACATCTATCTACAATTACTGAGTCATGGCAAGTTCGCTGGCGCCTAATCGAAATGGTCTCCTGTAAGTGGTCAACAATCGAATATCAACAATATCTGAACTAAACCCCTTCCTAGCAGCACCTCAAGACCCCCGACCCATCGTCATCTGCAGCCCCGCAGGCGTCGGCAAGGGCGCCCTAATCCAAAGCTCTTTTCCACACACCAGCACACATTCAGGTTTACTATATCCCATCCCATACAACGTGAAAACTACAACTAGGGAAGCTAAGGCTGTTGCCTACTCATTAATCTTCTTTTCGGAAATTTTCGTCCTCTGCAAGCAAGGGGCGCTCGTCGAGCATATATATTTCAGCAGATTTTACTTTGACACAAGCAAGCCGGCTATTGATAATGTGGCGAGGGCCTGGCCGCAGTGCTAGATATTGAGATACAGTGTCTTAAGTAGATAAATGCAAATAATAGTATCAATGCGCGATATTTGCTTATCAAACCGCTGAGCTTTGAAGTAAAGGAAGTGGGTCTTAGGGCCTGCGGGACGGAAGGTGAGGAGGAGGGCAGTTATTATGAGATTACGGTCAAATATAGTATTGAGGAGGCTTACAACAAGGGTGACTTGTTTGTGTTCAGTCCGACAGGAAGATAACTATAACAGATAGATGAGAAGAGGATACAGGATGGAGTTACAGTAGGGTCATACTTCATACTGTTGCAATGTTCTGGTACGTACAGCGGCTAATGATGAACAGTCGACGGGGAGTCTAACTAAGCCCAACTAGTTTAGCTCACTGCAAAAAAAAAAAAGACAAAAAATCAATCATCCCCCGAACCGGAATCGAGCCGGTGACCTTTCGATTATATGTTTCCATTACAGTCGAACGTGATGAACCAACTACACCATCAGGGGTTTTGATTGTTATTGTGTCTTTTTTGTTAACAGCTTATATACATACAAAAGCTAGCCTGCCCCTGCTACTTGTAGCAGTGAACATCCCCTATTCCACATCTACTTAACCACCAAGTATGGCAATGGAGAGCTGCTTCGTTCTTGAGAGTAGATATACTTCAACGAAGTGTTGGTTTTGCTGAATATTCCTAAAGACTTACATCTACTGAAAACGGTGAAACAAGAGACATTCCATAGCGAGCCTCGGGACTAACTTGTATGCCGGGAACGAGAAATATATATGCTACACTCGTAATCGTACTCTCCGCGCCAGACTCAAATCCATTGGCGTCGACATACTAGCGTTAGTTCAAACAGACTCACTGAAGATCCCCGACAATATCACTGGCTCGCCGGTAGCCGATGGATGGACAATCTATGCTATGGTCCAGCCCAGGGCGGGTGCCGTCTCGGCTCGGGTAGACCCTACCTAGCCAGGAGTACTCCGTACAGTATGGCCATGAACAGATATCCATCTGAGAACCGCCGGCAAGAGGAGATGCCCGTCCGGGGATATTATCCTCCAGAGGGCAGTTGGATCCTCCGCACTCCGCTGCTGCACCCGGGCACGTCGGAGACCGCCGGCCCCAAACACCAAGCCCGTCCAAGACCCTAGCAGTGCTAGCTCCTGCAGCGATAGCAAGATAAGCCACCAGCCTGACTACGCTTTGCCAATGCCATTACTCGATGCCCTGGATGACTGGGCTTGCTGTGGCGGGCGCCTCGCCAATCGTCAGGCTGCGGCGCTTATCTCTCGCCTGACTGCGCCCAAGCTCACCCGCTTGGCTTTCGTTTCTGCGTTTTTGGGGAGGGTGTGCTTATCGTGGCTTGAAAGAATAAAAGGCTGCTTAGCGCAACTGCGTTCAGGGTCAAGGTTAAGTTGGTTCCAGCAGCTCCAGCCCATCCCATCATTGCATACCTATCTATATCCACACCATCCAGATGGACAACTCCATCCACTCCACCGACGGCCCCGACTCGATCATCCCGCACTCCAACCCCAAGCGAACCCTGCGCCAGCAGGTCCGCTCCCTCACCAGACACCTAACCACCCGCGACGGCCTGCTCGGCGACTACGACTATGCGTTCCTGTTCCGCCCGGAGCTCCCGTTCATGAAGAAGGACCCGCGCCCGGCGCCGTTCTTCGGGCTGAACGAGAAGATCCCCGTGCTGCTGGCGTTCATCCTGGGGCTGCAGCATGCGCTCGCGATGCTGGCGGGCGTCGTCACGCCCCCGCTCATCATATCCAGCGCGCTGGCCCTCGAGTCGGACCTGCAGCAGTACCTTGTCTCGACGTCGCTGGTTGTCTGTGGGCTGCTGAGTATGGTGCAGATCACGCGGTTCCATATTTACAAGACGCCGTATGTTCCTTCTTTTCTTAAAGCCTACAGATTGTGAAAACGAGGGCGAGTGGAAGCTGACTATCGAGTGTTGCTGCAGGTACTACATCGGCTCGGGCGTCCTCTCCGTCATGGGCGTGTCCTTCTCCATCATCGCCGTCGCCAACGGCGCCTTCACGCAGATGTACGCGAACGGGTTCTGCGCCCTCGACGCCGCGGGCAACCGCCTCCCCTGCCCGCAAGCGTACGGCGCCCTGCTCGGCACCTCGGCCGTCTGCGCCCTCGTCGAGATCCTCCTCGCCTTCGTCCCGCCGCGCCTCATCCAGAAGATCTTCCCGCCCATCGTCACCGGCCCGACCGTCATGCTCATCGGGATCAGCCTGATCGGGACTGGGTTCAAGGACTGGGCCGGCGGGTCGGCGTGCATGGACGAGGGTATGCTGTGTCCGTCTGCGGCGGCGCCGAGGCCCCTGCCCTGGGGGAGTCCCGAGTTCATCGGGCTGGGGTTCCTGGTGTTCGTGGCGATCATCCTGTGCGAGCGGTTCGGCGCGCCGATCATGAAGTCCTGCTCTGTTGTTCTTGGCCTGCTGGTCGGCTGTGTTGTTGCGGCCGCCTGTGGGTATTTCAGCCATGCCGATATTGACGCTGTATGTCCGGCCTGGCCTCTACCTACTCCTTTATCTCTGTTTGCAGACTGACAAGCATACTCACCTACCGGGATGTCTAGGCCCCCGTCGCCTCCTTCGTCTGGGTGCACACCTTCCCCCTGACCGTCTACGGCCCGCTCGTGCTCCCGCTCATCGCCGTCTTCATCATCTGCGCCTGCGAGTGCATCGGCGACGTCACAGCCACGTGCGACGTCTCGCGCCTCGAAGTCCGCGGGGGCCCATTCGAGTCCCGCATCCAGGGCGCCGTTCTCGCGGACGGGCTCAACTCGGTCATCGCCGCGCTAGCCACCATGACGCCCATGACGACCTTCGCGCAGAACAACGGCGTGATCGCGCTGACGCGCTGCGCAAACCGCTGGGCCGGCTACTGCTGCTGCGGCATCCTGATAGCGGCGGGGATCTTCGCGAAGTTCGCGGCCGCGATCGTCGCCATCCCGAACAGCGTCATGGGCGGGATGAAGACGTTCCTGTTTGCGAGCGTCGTGGTCAGCGGGCAGGCGATTGTGGCCAAGGCGCCGTTTACGCGGCGGAACCGGTTCATCCTCACGGCGAGCATGGCGCTCGGGTATGGGGCGACGCTGGTGCCGACCTGGTTTGCGAATGTGTTTCCGCCGACGGGGAATCGTGAGCTCGAGGGCTTTGAGAATGCGATTGAGTTGGTGCTTGAGACGGGCTTTGCGGTTACGGCTTTGTGAGTGCCCTTCTTTCTTTCTTTCTGCTGTCTGGCGGCTGTGTTAGGATGCGTGGGGATGCTGACTGAGGTGCTTGTGTAGTGTTGCGATGTTCCTGAACTCGATCATGCCGGCGGAGGTGGAGGAGATCGGGGCGGTTACGCCGGTGACTGTAGCTGCTGAGCGCAATGGGGAGGAGCATCAGAGCAAGCAGGCTTAGTATAGCTCGACAAGGTTACTTATGTAGAAGAATTGACTGACGTGTCCACCGATGGCAAGATGGTGCGAATCTGCCTGCTCCTTCCCACGTATCAAGCATGGCCTGGCTAGGCGTATCACCAACAACGAAGTAAAGCATAGTCTAGTCTATTAATATTACTCTATAGATAAAAGACTCCTGCACCTGCATGCTCTTCCTGGTAACCCCAAAGCGTCTCTACAGATTAACCCTCTCCAAGTCCCGATACTCCGCCTCCCACATCTGCGCCCGGATCCAATCCTCCAGGTCCTTCTCATCCGTCGGAATCCCCTCCTCCTGCGCATGGCCCTCCTCCACCGCCGTCCGGATCACAGCCGCAGCCACCTTGAGACTCAGCTCGCGCACGTCCTCGACGTCCGGCAGGAGCGGCTTGTTGGGGTCCTCCAAAGCCGGCGCCTTCGCAGCGAGCGCCTTGGACGCGGCAACAATCATCTTCTCGCTTACGCGGCTCGTACGAGAAAGCACGGCGCCCAGCCCGATGCCGGGGAAGGCGGTTGAGTTGTTGCATTCGGCTGCACGTGTCACCGTTAGCATACTTCTTCTCAGGCAGCGAGCGTACTAGAGTAGAGGCAGGGTAGAGTGGACATACCAATCTCCTTCGTCGTCCCCTCATACTCCACAGCCGGGAACGGACTCCCCGTCGCAATGAGCGCCTTGCCGTCCGTCCACTTGGTGATATCCTGCGGCTGGGCTTCGTGGAGACGCGTCGGGTTGCTGAGCGGGAAGACGATCGGGCGCTCGACGTGCGCCGCCATCTCGCGGATGATCTCCTCCGTGAACGCGCGGGGCTTCGTCGACGTCCCGATCAGCACGTGCGGCTTGACGTGCTTGACCACGGCGAGCAGGTCGGCGTCCCCATTCTGGTCGCCCGGCCACTCGGAGTCGTCCTTTGCGAAGAACGCTTGGCTCTCTGTTAGATCGGAGCCCTGCGATTTCAGGAGCAGGCCTTGCTTGTCGATGCACCTGGGACGTGGTCAGTCAGAGTCGATGAGTTGGAATGGGGTGTTTGAGAAGGCTGCACGCACCAGATCTGCTTCAACGCATTGCCCTTATCGATCCCCGCCTCCGTGGCAATCGCGTCGCTGATCTGGTCCGCGATGCCGGTGCCCGCCGAGCCCGCGCCGAAGCAGACGACGCGGACGTCCTTGAGCTGCACCTTGCTGACGTGCAGGCCCGCCATCAGCGCCGCCAGCGTCACGCACCCGGTGCCCTGGATGTCGTCGTTGAAGCAGGGGATCTGGGACCGGTACTTGTCGAGGATGCGCTTGGCGTTCTGGAGGCCGAAGTCCTCGCTGTTCGCATTGCGTTCGTCAGCATGTCTGCCTGGGTAGGAGAATAGGGGAGGGATAGTGTAAACGTACAAATGGATATACGCATTCGGGAACCGCTTCCTCGCGGCCTGCACGAATTTATCCACGAACTGGTCGTACTGCGCCCCTGTGGCGCGCTTCTGGCGCAGCCCTAGATACAGCTCGTCGTTCAGCAGCGCCTCGTTGTTCGTCCCGCAGTCCAGCACGACGGGGAGCTGTCGGGACGGGTGGATGCCCGCGCAGGCTGTGGTGATGACCAGCTTCGCACTGGATATGAGAATCGCGCCGACGCCTTGGTCGCCGATCCCGAGGATCTACCGTACAGGGCCTCTATCAACATCACCAGCTCACCAGCAAAAAGAAAGAGAGAAAATGCCAACATACCTGCTCGCCATCACTAACAACAATATAATCGACCTCCTCCCCCGTATCGAAATTCGCCAGCGCCTGATCGATCTTATCCTGGTCACGGATATTCAGAAAGCACCCCTCGGGCTTGCGGAACAGCCTGGAGTAGTCCTGGATCGCGTCCGCCTCGGTCGGCGTGTAGATGACGCTGAACATCTCCTTCAGATGCGTCTGCAGCAGCCGGTAGTACAGCACCAGGTTCTGCGCCTTCATGCTCGCCATGAATGTGTTCTTGGCCAGGTCGTCCGGCCGGCTCTTGTACTGCTGGTACGCGCGCTCGACTTGCTCGTCGAGGGTCTGGATGTTGGGCGGCAGGAGGCCGTGGAGGCCGAACTCTTGCCGCTCGGACTCTGGGTGCGCGGACCCTTTGTTGTAGGTTGCGCTGGTGAGGAGGGAGGCGCCCTTGTAGGGGCATTTGATGGGCCCGTGGGCGGAGCGCGGGAGGTGCGCGAAGCGGGAGAGGCTCATTCTGTGGCACGTTGTGGCACGTTGTATGTGTGTGTGTGTGTCTGTGTTGGTGTTTAGCCTTGTGGATGGGATAGGTGGCACTGCCGATCGGATCTGCGGGATGTGTAGCCAAGAGGGGGGGGGGAAATGCTTGTTGGGATTAAGTGAAGTTATACAGAGTGCTGACGGGTGCATGATGCAATGGTGGGGCTGGAAGGGTCCACGTGGGTGCCAAGTTTTACATCGCTGCCTATATTAGGAGCTGATATCATCGAGCTATTATTATTACGGAGTATGTTGTTAGAGATCCCGGTCCGGAATCGAGGACTATGGCATTTGCTGGGTTCGACCGTTGTTGTCATCTTCGTCGTCCGCCGTCATGCAGGGGCGGAGATATTATCCGCTGCGGTCAACGTCACCCTTCATAGCCTCAAGATCTAGTAGACATATCGAAAATGCAAGTTCTCCTTGTCGGTCAGATCCTTGAATGCAAGACGGTCGGCTTCGCCCTCATCCAAGTCCAGCGCCGCCCGACGCTTGTTCTCCCGATAGCATAGCACACCTAGCACCAAGGCAGAGAGGATGGTGATGCAATAGCTACAAGCTAATCAGCACCGACTGCCTATTAAAATATATTATAAGAAAGGTAACGTACCAAGTAATCAACCCCGTCCACAACTCCGGATAATGGCTTGCCTTCTGCTGGGAGCGTATCAACTGCGGTCCCACGATATTGCCCACGCAGTACGCAACAAACACCGCGCTGGCCATGAAGCTCTTCTTCGTCTCGCCAGCCACATTGCTCGCGCCCAGCGAGATCGTCAGGCCCACAACGGGTCCGAAGAACCCGATCAGCGAGTACCCGGCCACCGGCGTCACCGGTTTATGCCCCCAGCTGGACTTCCAGATCATCACGAACCCGGCGAGCACGGGCAGGCAGCACAGAATCAGCGAGAGGACGCGGATGTTGCGGTACCGCGAGCATAGGTATCCGGTCCCGATGATCCCGAATGCAGAGAGCCCGCCGAGCGGGAATTGGAAGAGGATGCTTTCGAGCGAGCTGTAGCCGAATGTCGAGACGATCAGGGGCCCAAAGCCGGACACTGCGCCGTTGACGGTGTACCTGGGGCTGGTTAGCATACCTTACCTAGGTGTTCCTGTTACATGGTGATCGGGTTGGATGGGAGGGACATGGACAGAACATACGCAGCAGCCATCGTCAACGCAACAAGCCAGATTCTCACATCCCGCACCGCCTCCTTAAGCTGTCCCGCCTTCAGCCTGTTATGCTTAACACCAGTCTGACTCGCGCGCAGCCGTTCGACCGCAACAAGGCGCTCCTCGGGGGTAAGGAACCACGCATTCAGCGGGTCATCCGGGAGAAAGAAACACCAGATGCCAAAGAGGAAGGTCAACCCCCCCGCAAACACATAGATGTACTGCCAGGCCTTCAACGCGCCGCCGTCGATCTGCGCAAACCCGTAGTTGAACGCGCCCCCGATGATCGTGAACCACCCCGTGCCAGAGAACCACCAGCTCTGCCGCGAGGACTGCTCGCGCTGCGTGTAGTACCCGCTTACGGTGACCATGAAGCCCGTCGGGATGATGGACTCGGTGAAGCCTGGACTCGGTATATATATATAAGCAATGCCGATCCGGTCTCAAGGCGAGAGTGGCTTTGCTTACCAAGGAAAAACCGCTGCGCGAACAGCCCCTGCCAGCTCGTGACGCCCGCCGTCGCGGCGCAGATCACCGCCCACAGCATGACGGCCGGCCCGAGCACGTACTTCGTCGGGAAGCACTGCAGCGTATAGGTCATGGGGTAGGACCCGGCTAACTGGCCAAAGTAGAAGATCGAAGTCGCCCAGCTGAGCCGCGACGTGTCGGTTACTGGCGGGCTGACTGAGGTGTCGGTGACGGAGAGCTGCAGGTCGGCTGTCATGCCAAAGAGAGCGGCGCTGCCGAGGATTGCCTTGGGCGGTGTTTAGCAGGTCAAGTTGAAAGTTGGAGTTTGATGCCTAAGAGACGCACCTTGTCATAGTAGACCAAGCCATACCCTAGTCAGACGTCAGCGGATATGTTTCGCGGAGGATCCAATCCGGATGTGTTGGAACGGACCGATCACCATTGCCGGCATGAGGAACATGTCGATTTTTCTCAGGACGCGCCGTTCGACCTCAGGGTCGATCGGGCGAGCCTCTTCGCCCAGCGCATCGATTCCGTTCATCGCGACCGACTTTTCCCCGATAGTCCGAGGGGCCGACGTGGACGGGTGCAGCATCGCCATTTCAGTATTTTTTCACTGTGGTTTCTACAGTTTTGTAAGCTCACAAGTGATGGAAGGACTGGTAGCAACGTCGTCGATATGAGATTTCTGTCTTAGCACGACGCGATATCGGAGAGCGGCCGAGAGGCCTCCGCCTGACCCACAACGGCAAAGTCTATATGGCATCAGCTGTACGATTATGGTAGGATCGAGAGAAAATTAGATTGCAGGTAGCATAAGAGCCGTTGAGGCCGCGGGTCAAACGTGCGATGTTGGGTCAACTTACGTGGGTGCAGTTATATATAATATACCGGGCTTGGCGGGACAGAAGCGTGATACACCTGCATAGACAGGGGTCCAGGTAAGTGAGAACAGATGGAATTCAAGTTCCAGTTTATGGCGAGGCAGTCAATGACGAGTGAGTCATCCTCATCTCCTACGAGCTTCAGTCAAGCTCTCGAACCGATACCAGGTTCCTGGGGTGTGCTTACAGACGGCTACCTCCAAATCAAGCAAACCACGAAAGGACCAGGCGCATATTGACGGACTCGGAGTACTTTGCATAGTGCGAATTAAGATTACTCGGACCTTGTGTCAATTGAAGAGTTCACTTTGCTTCAAATACTCGGCCTGACAGCAAAAAGATCCTTGGGGATGATGGGCAGCTGTTGAAGGCGGGTGAATGGCTTAGGCAGCGCGTGATCCGGAAGTCTGTATCGTTTCTCACGATAGAATCCCCTCCTCTTAACCCACCTGCTCTCGAATATCCAGCCAGTCCTGTACCAGAATGGCTCACCGCGTAGCGAGTACAGCGGCGCCCCGAAGTACTGCTTGTCCTCAACCCCCTTCGTCAAGCCGCCCTTCTGCTCCACGAGTGAAGTTTCGATCTTTGCCCTCTTCCGGCAGTCATTAACTCTCAAGTACCGCCCCCTGAGCCAACTGGACAATTGGCCCTCATTCGCGATATTCAGTTCGCGCGCCCAGACAGCCTCCAGTCTCAGCCGCGCAAGCACATGCACAGCCATATTATTATTAACCGACTCGTCCATTACGGCCGGCAGCACACAATCCGAAAGCGAGGGGTCGGCGCGGTAGAACTTCGGACGCCGAACGAGCGGGATATCGTGGATGCGGCGCCACCGCTTGTCCCTACGTCGAGCGCTGCTTCACGGGTAGCTCGTCGGAGTTAGAGAAGATGTATAGCAAGTCGATAAGTCAATGGATGACTTGTCTGTTTGTGTTGTGGAGTAGACGCGCGAAGCGCCGCCTGCCGATGTAGCTCCACAGCGAGATGAAGCAGACCTAGTCTTCGATTACGGGGCGGGTTTGATATGGTTGCGAGTTTGCTGGGGTGAACCCGATCGGCAATGATGGCAAAAAGGGGTATCACAACGGACCGACTCCTGATATGTACGATGCTGGTCAGGTAGGTTGCGGTACTCAGGCGCAGGTAGACCCGGACAAGCCCCGGCTTTCTCAGGGCTGTAAGTACGGCGGTTGCGATTGCGGTTGCGGTTTCAGGTGCAAGTGTGGTGAGAAATTGTATCACCCAAGCTAGGTACTCCACGTGAAACCCAGGCCAGCATTCTAATTTTCCGGGTCTGCGACCCATGCAGCCAGGAATCCTTCAAGTATCAATGTAGGAAAAGGCAAGAACAGCACTTCCTACATGAAATGTGGCGGCATGAGCTTGAGTATAACACCTTAAGAAACCGTTCGCCTGCCTACCTAGGTACAGTCCACCAGGTCCCCGTGGGTGACTACCCTATTAGCACTACCTCAAGACAGCCAGACATTCCACCAAGCCAGCTCGACGGCTCGACTGCTTGTGCTGCTACCGAAAAGAAAGCATACGCCCCTCACCGCGGCTCAATCGCCCGGGGCGGTTTCTAAAGCCGCCGCCTACCGTGGAGGCGTGGTTCCGCCCGTCAACCAAGGATCTTGCAAAAGCTCGATAGCGGTTGGTCTGTTTTCCGGGAGCCAGGTCAACGTTCTCTGGAGAAATCTGAGAAAGCCCGAGGTATCATCCAGTTGAGGCGCGAGAGCTTCCAGGGTCCGATCATATGGGATGGGTGCAAGGCCTAGCCATTCACCTGGTACACAAGTGATTAGCTCTAGCTAAAGCTCTAGCAACAGACATAGCCTTTTCAAAACGCACCCTGTTCATTCCAAAAATCGGCTTTTCTCACCGGGTTCCGCGCGAGAAACTCTGGCGGTGGTGGACCGAGCGCCGCAATGAGTTGCGCCAGATGCGCAGCGTCATAGAGATCGCCGTCGGCGTCGCGTGCGGTGAAGAGCCGCTTCCGCGAAAAGAGATCCCATGCCTGTTGATCAAGGGGTGTGTTTCGTTAGTGCTTGGCTAGTCGATCGGGAGTTGAGATGCAGGGACGGCACAACCGACTCACCGTGAGACCAACGCTCCAGATATCAACAGGAAAGCTCCAGCCAACATACAAGAGTGTTTCGGGAGCCCGGTATTCCAACGGCATGATATCGCCGCCGTGCGGCCCTCGCCCAACCCGCGCTTCGCCGAAGTCGGAAAGGAGCATCGGGCCCCCTTCGGGACGCATCAGTCGAGAGAGGTAGATGGTCCGCCCGGTAGAGTCTTGTTTGCGAGGCACGGGGGATGCAAATTCTCGTTCTTCAAGCCGTTGGAAGATTTTGTTGTCGTATGCCCCTAGGAGCAAGTTGCCTGGGTGGATATCTGCAGATGTTAGAGAGTGCGCAAACATACATCGGAGCGAGCACCCCTCAACATAGCATCCCTACCAGTGTGCACCGCCTCGGCGGAGTTATGCAGAAAGTCAAGAGCCTTGAGAAGCTCGGTAATAGCACCGCGAACGAGGTCCTGCTCGAAGCCGCCGGGTACAAAGACGGGTTTCATGTCCCGGAGGCTCATCTGCGCAGCCTCGAACACAAGAGCGATATGCGTGCCCCGTGGCCCAGTGACGTTAAAGGAATCCAATAGACCCCGGATATTCACTCTCTTCTTTAGCAGCGGGCTGATATGGTTGTAGAAAGGAAGCTCGCGGTGGACCAGCGATGTATGCACATGGACCTTGAGTGCCACATACTGGCGGTCCCTGCAATTGTCAGAGCTATCGACACTCATGTGGCTAGATACTACTTACTTCAGGTCGCGGGCAAGCCAGGTGGTCGATGAGGTGCCGAAACCGAGCTTCGTAACCGCTTGATAGCGTTCGTGGAAAACCTCCCCAAGCTGGACAGGGTAAAATCGGTCAGGGTTGTAATCCGGCAGTTCCTCTTCTTAAACGAGCTGGCTAGTCTGGAGAACCGGAAACCCCGTGGTTGGCAGTGTTCGAGGCTTTTCTGGGATGTTTGCTGCCCCTTTGAAAGAGAACAACTTAAGCGTCGTGGCTGAGAGAGAACGGAGACGGCGGGAGCAGTTGGCTCTTATTGCAGAGGCGGCTTGGAGGAGGATGACTGATTGCCATGGCTTTCTCATTGTGCCGCACTACTCCTGTTTCAGAGATAGTCTTGGCGACGCTGCCATATGACTCGCAGAATTCCGCGGCAAGCTGTGGAACTGTGGAACTCGGCGATCTGCTCCATAATATCCACTGGCAAGGCTGTATCTTATAGACAACACCGCTCTTGCTTGGGGCGCCCAGAACTGTCGCACCAAAGCAAGACCTCGTAGCAACACTGCGCAGACGATGCTCTTATTGGGCGGCTATGGGAGCGCGGCTGGGTACTACTTACAGGGGGTCCGTTGCGTGCTGCGCCGACTGGGTGTTACAGAGGCTCAACCGGTAAGAGATGTCTGGTCTTTGGTGTCTTGGTGGGGGAGCGGAGATCGAGATGGGGCAATTGGCCGTCGTGCAGAACGCTGCATCTAGCAATTCAAGCTCTGGCACTTTTTATCTACTCAGGTACTACGGTAGGCAAGACCCTTGCCTTTAGGCCTTCAATGTAGCAATCAGGCTTGTCGCGGGGCTTGATGACTCCGACACTGGTGACAGTCTCTTTTCCACCGAGAGTCTTCGTCTTTGTTACGGGGCTAATCATACTAGGGTAGCATGTTTGCAGTAGATACGAAGAGGCATGACTTGCATCCTTCAAAGTGTAATCAATATACCTGACTATTAGTCTCCACTACCAACCGTCACAGGCATTGATCAATCTACCTCGGGGTTTACTATAAGATGTTATGTTCCTCTATAACTGTCTTCTTGAAGCAGTATTCTCAGGCCGAATTGCAAGCATAGTAAACCAGGTGTAACATCGATAGGGGAATATCACCAATCCTTAATCAGGCGCACCACAGATGGCGGCCCCTTGGTCAATCCCAAGAACCTATCTCCGTCATCGCAGGCGTTTTCCGAGTTTACGAGTTTGCTCCATGACGCGCGGCTCTTACTTGAAGCCATCCGATGTGTATCAGCGGATATCGGAAAGGCATCTTGTACCACTACATGGGCTTCGCTACCCGTCGGCAAATCTGCCTTATACACGGGATTTGTACACCCTTGTCACCAAGGGAAGACTTCGCGGCCACCATAAGCATCAAACAGCTTGGTAATGTGCCACTGCCGAAGGGGCTGAGTGTTCGCACAAGTTTGAACATAAGCCCCAACCACTCTCTCACAGACATGCCATTCTGGAGAAGGCACAAACAAATCTGTTTCTGAGCTCTTTTGATCTGCAGGACCTCTTGGAGAGCTACTTCTGGCTGAGATTCCCCTGTTTCAACTGGGGGGACAGCACAGAATCCATTCTCGGGTGTAATAACCTGGCCCTGAACTGAGAGCTGGGAATATCCATCTTTGGGTGGTGCAAGATTCTCAGCCCCGCGTTTCTCCCGTGCTCCTGTGCCTAAAAGCCCGACAGGTGGGCCATACGCCGGATGCGCGTGCATCCCGGCGGGGAGGTCGGGTTGATTGACTGCCTCAGAAGTCTGTGACACTCGAATGTAATAGTGTCGTTTGACTATGACGCACTATAGCTGCCGATATTGTGCCCGGGGTTGCGGCAGGCGGCGGAGCTTCGGTGTCATGACGTGTGATGTGAAAATAAGCGGTGTAGAAAAACATTAATTGGGCATTAGAGCGTGTCAGTTGCAGCAGCTTCGGCTGGTTTGGTGCTTTGGTGCGTCTTTAATCAGTCAAGAAACCCTAACTTGCCCTGGTCAAGTAGAGTATACATCATAGAACGAGCAGCCAACAAGCGCCGGGGCGGAATAGTCGCCTTCACTGTTGCCGAATTTTAAGCAAGCGGTGTACGAATCATAGCTGCCTGGCTAGGAGCTCCCTTGTGGAACATTACCTCGGCGTAGCAGGAAGCATCCGTATGGCGAAGCAAGGACTATGATTGCCGTCAATGAAAATGCTACAACCCCTGATCTACTGCAATGCCGAAACCGAAACCATGACTCTCACGTAGCTGTGCGATCACGTAGTCAACATCATTGGCTTGATTACTCCCCGGTGAGCATAACCGTTACCAGGGCAGTGATCCGGCGGCTGGGTGGGCATACCGGTACGTAGGTAACCCAGATAATTGCCCGTCCATCTCCCATTGTAAGGGTAGGGAATATAAGCCCCAACCCGAGGAAAGATGTACAAGAAGAAAAAGCCGAAGTAATCCCCATAGGCAGGGGGTGTCAAGGACAGCGCCATTTGTCCGGGCTGTGTAATGGTACACAGATGTTGCACATCCGTTGCCGTCAAACATAGTGTCCGCAACCCCCTAACCTGGCAATGAAGACGGCTGAGACGAAACTGAGTGACTGGCAAAGCAAACAAATAGCATGCGTAACAAGATAATGTTTATGCAGACTGCGCATCATTTTATGCCTACTTGTGCAAATGGAGAGAAGATATATAAGTCAATAACTCGCCTGCCTTGACGGAAGGACATTCTAATCCACTACTTGACCTTGATCACAAGATCCTTGCAAAATCACAGTTTCAGAAACCCCCTTGATACTACGTTATTCCGCTGCCATGCAAATGATACGGGATTTGCCTGGTAGGGCCCGGCTCATCTACCGACACCTTCGAAAAGGCCGGAACCTGAACGAGACCATCGACGAAGCAAACCCGGATCTAAAATCCCGCTGGATCAGGGGGGTTTTACATCTGCTTTTCCATTTCCCTCTCGGTTCTCCTCATTAATATCGCTCTCTTCATCGTAGCAGAGCTCAGGGCCAGAGCCCTTCACGCCCAGAGCATCGCGGAGAAAGTCGTTGACCAGAGCACATTCTCTGTAATATTCGACGGCAGTTGCAAGGTTGCAGAGCGTTGGGGCCAGGGACTGCACTTTGTTATCAATGCTCTAAGTACTCTCGTCCTTGGGGCTAGCAGCTATGCTATGCAAACGCTGGTTGCGCCAAGGAGAGAGGACCTGGATGCTGCCCATGAGCAGGGAAAGTCGCTTGATATCGGCACTCCAAGCCGCAGGAACCTGGCGGTTGTTGGCCGATATCGAGTGACACTCTGGGTAACCCTCCTGTTGACTGCAACTCCATTCCATTTGCTGTGAGATCCCACCGGTTTCCCTCCGTCTCAATACCCACCCCTCATGAACAAAGCATGCAGATGGCTGACAGGGGCAAAAGCTATAACTCCGTGGTGGCCACCGTAATCTCGGACAGATCCTACAGGCGAATTGCGGCCCCTAGCGACCTCGATCCACTCAAGACACTTGACTTTACCATGCCGGAGCCGCACTCGTGTTCTGAAACGCCTTTGGGTCTGGATTGGGCAGAGTTTGCATCCGACATGGTCCACTCGAGATACAGAAGGGTCGGCTGGGAAGAATGTGAGAATTTCCAGCGCCGTGAGTACCGGGACGGGGTGAAAGCTGTTGTCATGCTCTCAGACGATCTCTCGGTAAACGGACCGAACAGTACCTGGTTTATGGACGTTGTTTGGGCTGAGTTCAGTCCAGCGACATGTCGAGCAGTGCCCTTCATCCGTGAAGGAATCTTGTTCACTGTTTCCGCGACCAATGGCAGTCCTGTCTCCTACACTGTGAGCAACTTTACAACCAGCTTGTGCGAGTTGTCAAACGTCAGCCACAACACTTGTTTGGAGGCGGCTACGTTCGTAAGCTGGATTATGGAGATGGAACCGCGGTCCCTGGAGGAGGTCAATGTCTACGTGACAACTGAACCAAGTGTCCCTATACTTCTCAGGACTATCGACGTTTTCTGTTGGTGTCAAGATTGCACACCGGATACCTGGTGGCTGGACCCAAAGACCGTTCGCACCGGAGGTGACTGTCTTTTATTCGACACACCAGAGAGGTGCAGGCTTGCCTACAGTCGGCCCATCCTCTTGACTATTATAGCGACGACGGCCGTCAAAGCTCTGGCTCTGCTCCTTGCTGCGAGAATGGACCGATCTCGGACAGCACCGCTCCTCACCGTGGGTGACGCTGTGGCATCATATTTGTCAAGGCCGGATGACACGACTAGGGGTCGATGTGGGGTTGGCAGATCAAACTCTAGCTTGCCACCTAACAGACTGGCACCACAGGGACGCTGGATGCGCGCGGCTACTATTAAGGAGTGGATCATAGGATGTGTCTGGTGAGTTCAAATCTTCCATCCTTGGCTGCCTCCATGGACGCTCATGATATACATCTAGCTGGGTGGCAGCAATCGCGACCGGGATATCTCTACTCCTCATTGCGAAAAAGAAGTCCAGTATGGGTTCAGCCCTGCAGTTTTTGACGGATACGGGATTCGGCCAATACAGTGCGCGGCACGAAATGGTTGGCATCCAATCCTCTGTACCCGGGGCCGTCCTTCTGGCCAACGTGCCCCAGTTCGTGGTGACCATAAGCTACTACATCTACAACAACATCCTGACTAGTATGCTGGCGGCATCGGAATACAACTCCTACGGGACAACCAGGCAAGGACTGCGAGTGACGTGGCCGCAAAAGAATACCGAACAACGCTCAACATATTGGTTGAGCGTCCCGTATAAATACAACGTCCCAGTGCTTGTGGTCTACACTGTGCTGCATTGGATGGTATCTCAGAGCTTCTTCTATGTTCAGGCAGTGAGATACGACCTCGATAGCCCGCCCGTGGCCATGTCGAATTCCGGAGTTGTCAGCCGTGGCTACCTGTCATTTTCGGCTCTTCCGATATTCATATCTATCCTGCTTGGCGTCCTGATGGTCGTCTTTCTGCTGGGCCTAGGTTTCCGCAAGTACCATTCCCTGATCCCCCTAGCGGGGAGTTGCAGCAGGGTCATAGGTGCTGCCTGTCATCCCGGGTCTGACGAGGATCTGACAACGGCTTCCTTGAACAAGGTGAAGTGGGGAGAAACGGCAACGTTGCCGGACTGGATGGACAGAAGGGAAGGAGTCGGACATTGCAGTTTTACCTCCAAACGAACATCGACCCCGCTGGAGGAGAAACTGTATGTCTGATACCGTGCGGACCTTGTACGTATTGAGTTTCATAGCTAGATCGTCAGCATGCCCGAGACAGAGTCAACTACTCTTCACTTGTCCACTCCCCACCCCGTATCATGTGACGACGACAAGTAGTTCTAACAGGGACCCTTCAGTCTGAGCTACCCATCTATAGTCACCATAGATTCTTTCATTAGCTCCAGTAGCTATAAGAGCTTGGACGATGAGAAACCTTGATCTGAATCTGTAATTAATGGCCTCTCGTCGTGCTGGACGTGTATCAGCGTAGCCATTTCCTGCAGTCGCGGAATCAGGCAGAGCCCTCTAACACTACCGAATCCTCCGTTGGTAATGATCATTAACCCGTTAATTAGAGCCCGGCACATACATTTCCACCTCCATAGTGGGAATCTGTCTGTGAGCTGCAATTGACTGGCTACAATAACGGCGGGGTGTTTCTTACGGTGGCCTGATCCTAATCTCGCAACACTCGCGGCGGCGCTTCGTCTATTGGAAAGCCAGGTTCTGACTGGACAATGTTGTAACCCGCGCCAGAAGTCCCTTGGTAAGGATGTGCTGGTGATAAACTTTACCCTTCCGCGCGGTCCATCACCTCCGATAGTGGTCAAGTTCTTTGGAGAATTTAGACCCAGTGAAACCAGATGGTATGATAGTCTATATCCTAGCAGTCTAATGGCAGAGCATTTCTTCAACGACGAAGGAACATCCGCACCTATGTTGTCTTTAGCTCCCCATTTGCAGATATTGCGAGGCCCTAACTGGGTCCTGTCTCAACATGTCAAGGCCCATATCCTGCTCGGGACTCCAGTCCGTCTGTCCGGAATGTTTGGTTTGGCGAGAACTCTAGGCAAAGCTTAATGAACTTCAGCATTCACGTATTTCAAGGCGTCGTATCCTGTCTTGCTCTGCACCATGTTTAATATTCTGCTGCCAAATCTTGGATTCTAGCCGACTCTTTATAGCAAAGTCCAAGCGCCCAAAGCTGAGGTCCAACTAGAGCGCAATTCTCCCAGTCCTAAAAGCCGACCCTCAAGAAGCACCTACATACTTTCAATCCTTTTACAACCCAGACCCCCTTTTGCGACCTACCGCACCATGGACCATGACGAGAGCGCAGAGATTATCAACAAGCTCTTGCTTGAGGATCTAGACGAGCTTGAAGATCAACAGAAGGGCAAACAAGCTGCAGGTAGCCTCACAGACGTTGAGCTTGCGGTTTTGTGTATGAGGACGGACATTGAGGTAGCCCAGACCTGTAGTGCAGATCGCGTGCTGGCGATAAGCAGCAGTACCGCGATCTCTACCGACCAAAATATGCTCGCATTAATTCAGCATGAAGAGACCATTGTTGCGCAAGACCGCCGAGTCGCCCAAGCATTAGCACACTCGGAATCCACGGATGGGGAGGAATTAGCTCTGTCGGATGAAGAAGAACCTGTATCAACCTTTGGGGATGGAGACGCGGTTTCTGTGGTCATGGGGGACCTCATGGACCGCATGTCTTTGAACGACAAGTCAGCGGCCAAGGAACACCCTCTTAGCCACATATGTCTCTCTGAGACAGCCGATTCGGTAAGGCAGTGCGCATCGTGTTTCGAAACCTGCAGTAGCACCATGTCCTTTGGATCCTGCGGGCATGAGTTTTGCAGAGATTGTATGCGGCACATGTTTCTCGGTGCTATCAAGGACGAGGAGCTGTATCCTCCGCGTTGTTGCGGCAATGTGGTACTCCCCGGAGTGGCTATGCGTATCTTGAGCTACGAGGAGCTCCGCGGCTTTTGTGAAAGGGCCATTGAATGGACTGCAAAGGATCGGTTGTACTGCGCTGAGCCAACATGCTCCAAGTTCATACCGCCGTGGGCCATCCAAGAAGAACATGGCACCTGTCCGGAGTGCCGACAACGCACGCATGTACCGTGCCGTGCTCCCGCCCATCCTGGCGTTGACTGCCCCATGGATGCTTCCCTCCAGGAAGTCCTGCAAATGGCAGACGCGGAGCATTGGGCGCGTTGTTTCAACTGCCAAACAATGGTCGAGCTGCAACATGGCTGCAACCATATCACCTGCCGGTAAGCTTTCGATCGGGTACCTGATGGATTATGCATGTGCGGAGGCTGATAATGGATACGGCAGCTGTGGTGGCGAGTTTTGCTACATTTGTGGCTTGGCCTGGAAATCGTGCAACTGCCCGCTTTGGTACGAGAATCGGCTCTTTGAGATGGCAAACCAAGCAGTGGATGAGGAAATCCCACACGCCGCTCCTGCCGCTGCCCGTCACGACGCCTTTGAGCGTATAGTCCAGGGACTGCGGCAGCACGAGGATGTCGGCTGCGAGCATCATCGGAACTCTCAATGGGCTTGGAGAGATCGTGGAAGTTTGCAATGCGAGGCCTGCCATCATGTCTTGCCTGAATACATCTTCATGTGCAAGAATTGCCGGATGAGGGCCTGTAATCGCTGCCGACGGCATCGCCTAAGGTAATCTACAGCATGTTAATCTAAGGGACAGGGCAAATAGTGAAAGTCCTGTGTTTGAGTTAAGAAGTTAGGGCATTAAACTTGAGAGAATGTTATAATTACGAGCGTCACATCCCATGGACAAGATTAAAGTGGTCTTGACAAGAAATAGGCTAGTTGATAAGCCGGCTTCCATGCACTCTTTGCGCGAGAATTAGTACCGTACAGCCTCGGTTCGGGGAGAGGCTATGCTGAGAATTGATAGGAATTTACTACGACGGTGAATAACAGTGGAGAATGGAAGTTGTTTGATGATATTGGACCTTAGTATTCATGAAAACCAACTATCGCTTCCCGTATCTAGGCCTCGGTAAGGGTATGAATATCCCCTAGATATCTGTCGAAATAGAGAACACTGGTTATCGCACGGAGTGATATATTTATTACTATCCATACACCTTTTAGCAAAGCTCCACATTGTGGCCGATACTTCTTTGCTATTTCTGGGATCACCTAGGCAGACTACATTTGCATCCTGCAAGTTTGGGAGAGTTCTCTTCACGCAAAAATCTTCCAGAATTCGCCCAATGGCACACCCACTGCACATATTTCTGGGCATCTTATCCAACCTTCTCTCTTGACTAGATGTATAAACACCTTTATTTCCAAGATTACTCTTATAATAGCAGTTAGGCGTGTTGCTGGCCTTGCCGATCCCAAACACCCTCACAAGGCTCATCAGGACGCAACTCCGGTCCCCGTCGCGCAACAGTACCTAGAATGTGATAGCATTTGGCCTCCACCAAGTACTTGGAGGCAGCCGAAGATAAGCCTCAGCTTAGTGCCCAGGTGGATCCAAAGCATTTGTCAGCATGGACTTGTCTTGGGCATTGTTAAATGGACGCAGAACCCCACGTCTACAAGTACCTTATCTCCAACACCCACCGCTACAATGCCCGCCAGTCTCACCGTCCTTCCCCGCCCGGGCAAGGTCAAACCTGGCTCAACTGTCCCTGCCCCATCCGAAGAGCAGTTTGTCCAGACATTCGGCCAGATCCTGCCCCCGGCCTCATTCCTGCACACCCCAAACGGCAGAGTCGCGTACTACGAGCTACCGCCACCAGCCGCAGCCACCGAGCCAACTCCACCCGTCACCCGCGTGCTCTTCGTCCACGGCGTCCAGACACCGGCAATCGGCCTACAACCGTTAGCAAGGGAGCTGTCGTCGCGGTTCCCGTCTGCCCAATGTGTCCTTGTTGACCAGTGGGGCCACGGGCTTACAGACACGCCCTTTGCACCTCACGAACCGGCGCTCTTCCACTCCCTCATCGAGGCGCTGCTTGCGCATCTGGGCTGGGACGATGCGCACTTTGTGGGGTATTCCTTTGGCGGAGCAACGACCGCCGCCTTTGCTGTTGCCCGGCCGGACCTTGTGTTGTCGATGGTCCTCGTTGCGCCGGCGGGTCTGATACAGTCGGCTCAGTTTAGCGACGAGCAGCGGGGGTATCTAAGAGGCGGCGAGGGGGTAGAAGAGCGTGCGAAGGATTGGATTCTTGAGTTCCTCGAGGGTGGTCGGTTGATTGTCCCGTCGGATTGGCGGGAGAGGGTTGCGCGGGGCGAGGTTGTTGCGGAGGCTGTTCGTGATTGGGAGCTCCGAGAGCATCGAGGGCACTTGGCAAGCGTTGTTGCTATTTTCAGGGACGGCGGTGTTCTTGATAATCATGTGCAGTTCGCTCGAGCTGCAGCAAGCGGTGTTCCCGCGCTTTGTGTGCTCGGGGAGACGGATGAGGTTTGCAGTGCTCAAGACCTGGACGGGGTTGGGTTTAGGGATGTTGAAGTTGTCCCTCGTGTTGGCCATGACGTTGTCAGGTCAAGAGTGCTAGAGGTAGCGCAACTGATTGAAGGGTTTTGGAAGAGACTCTAAACTGCATATACCATATAGACCCTTTGCTTGACAGTAACAATGTATATGTTGCCTTCACTATGTAACCTGGGGTTTATGACTTCCTCTCATTGCCTCCAAAGACTGTGGTGGTACTAAGATCTTCTCAGGTATGGTTCAAGGCCTGATGCTGGGGACCTAGAAGTACCAGGATACTGAGACTCAAGTGTGAATTATACTACTAGTTAGTAATTCTTTCTTCTAGGAACCATTCAGCTCTAATTCTCATGCTCACCATCTCGTCGCCATCGATATCGCGGGACAATGCCGCAATGAAAACTGCACCGGCGAGACTTTTTCCTCTCTGAAAAGAGAGAAGATGGTTTGCCGTTACTTGCCTAGCTGTCTTTGGATAGAGAAGGTCTTCCTTGACAACTAATGGCCCGTGGCGTCAACCCAATCTACATATCCGACCTCTAAAACTGATGATGCACTACTGCGCAAACTCATTACCTGTTCTCCCGCCCGGAAAAATTCATACTGTTCTCAGGCTACAACCCCTCGCTTCCCTCGTGGGCTCCGGTACAAAGGCCTCTATTTAATCATGTACACGAGCAATTGACAATTTATCCGACCTCAGTACTCACCGTGAGACTATCTAAGTAAGGCCGGAGGACCAGCTAGTTTCGGCACTGGTCACTGTGCTCGAAACTGGAACTTTTATGGCAAAATTAGCCCAGCCTTTTTCTTATGGACCGGTGCCACCTCCAGCCCGCGGTCCCTGCTTCAGTCTATGGTGTCAATCTCTTGGTGTCCATCAAGCTGCGCGGGTGGTTCCGCAAGGCCGTCCGGGATAATGTCGCGGTGTTTGAGATACAAGGGACATGTCGCTGGCTGGGTTGGCGAGCAAGGCAGGGGAATACAGCAAGTCTGTACAGGCTTCTACTGTACCTAGGTCAAGTGCACGCTAAGCTTGTCCTGCCGTCTCAGAAAGACTAACCCGCGTCCCGAGGCCGTCGGGACAGACTCTTCGGGTGAAATGATAAATCCGCCATAGTATGTTCACTACCGACTCTGAGTTAATGTTTACCCCAATACAACGATCAGAGGAGAGTCAAAGCATCGATAAAGCATGGTTTGGTGTACTTGTTATCATGTCATTTTAAAGCTCTAAGCGTATTCTTATTGTACTTTCTGTCTCGGAATCAAGCGTCTAGCATACACCTAGACCTTGACTCGTATGCCTTGCTGGTACATTATTCAGAATAGCACCGTCAAATTGATCATAAGGGTCAACCATGAGCAAGACGATACTCTCACTTGATAAATACATAAAACTAGCTATATAAGCCATAACTAACTGTATTCCAACACATACGACCACAGGGTGTGGAGAACAGGGCTTCCCGTCCGCTCAGCCGTACTTAAGCCACACGCCGGCTGGTTAGTAGTATGGTGGGTGACCACATGCGAATCCCAGCTGTTGTATGTTTTTGCCAATGCTACGAGCGTAGCGAGTAGCTGTTTTTGAGATGGTAGTGGTGGTGGTGAATGAGTAATGTCCATCTAAACCGTAGCCCTAACTAAGCCTTTACCTGTGTGCCATAATTTTGTTGCACCACCATAAACTAGGCACGTAGAATCATGATTCCACCCTAGTTCATGCATATTATTTCAGGCTGCTTGTGCTTTCGTGCTACCCTAGTCTTCGCTACCTTCACTGCCGAGTAAGTATTAGGTAGGCGCACCAGCAATCCTGAAGCTGGTCGTCTAGTCCCACCATGCTGAAGCTCCTTCCTAGTAGGAAGCCTTGACGTTGCCTCCATGTCAGAGAGGAGTGCCTGCCTCGGGCTTTATAGGCCCTTACTATACAGTTAACTAGATAAAAGCCGCGAAATACAAAGTATTAGGTGGGGTTGGCTTCCTTCGCGACTTGTACACTTCTACCCTTCTACCCTACCTGGGCACGTACTCCTATGCAGGCTGGACTTCGCCGGAAGTGCCGGGAAGCAAACTATAAAGACTGACAATCAGTCTAGCTCTCTTCTGCCTTGCCTTTTCATTATCACGCCACAAGACACCGCACCAACCAACCACTCCATCCAAAATGTAGTTCACCACCCTCCTAAGCCTTGCCCTTCTTGCTACCGGCGCCGTTCCCTACTAAAACCAGCACCTCGCCCCCTCGGCTCCTATTTCTAGGCTTTCCCATGATCTCAATAGCCAGCAAACACCGCACCCAAAGCTGCCATCACCGTCTGCGGAGACAGACACTGGCGTCGCTGTTGTTGTTCAACAAGCGCAGTCTCTGCCAGTGCAGCCTGCCCTGCTGGAAGAAGGACTCTGTATGACAGAGTATAGGGTATTAAATGACTTGCCACAGAAGCCGTTGGCCAGACCATTGTCGAACGTCCAGGGGCCGTCGGCAAAAGGCTCGTCTAGGCCTGCTTGGGCTCCGGTGTATTTTGCTTTAACATTGACGGCCCCTGACAGCTAAGACACGGTTCGGCGCCATACTACTTATAGAGATGTATCCATGAGGCCGGCCAAAGCTTGCCTAGGTTCTGGGTTTATAGCAAGTACGCTGAACTAAAGTGTTATCTTCCATGGAATGATAGTAGCATTCTGAGATTTGGGATGTATGCAGAGGTAGATCTTGAGCTCTCCTTGTCTGGGCCATCCTTGGCTGTGCATTTTGCTGTGTGGAGTGATGGTGCTGGGAGAACATTGGTGCCCACCGCGCAGCGTTCAATTGGAGAGCCTATGAGCCGGTTTGAATCACCCAAATAATGGTCTGGCTTGCGTTGGTAAGTCCAGGTTGCCCTTTACGTTGCGAACGCGTACAAAAAGCTTAGAAGGGCTCGACTCGCCCTGCGCGACATCGAAAACCCCAATTGGCTCTCAGATAAACTTTCATACGGCATGCGTTGAACGGCAAGACCGATATTCGTGTCATGCAACAGTCGATACGGCATGTATGGAAGATTGATCTGAGCAGAATCTGTCTATGTAGATTGCCGTCTTGCCGGGGTGGTCATACCCTGGGCTATCCTCAGGTAGAACAGAGCCTCTCCACCCCGGATATCAAACCAGGATTGTGAACACACGGGGACAAGATAACAAGCATAGCTCTAGACCCTTCCTCTGCAAGGGCGCAGTCATGTGCCATCAACCTAACATGCTAACATGGGAAGCTGGAAGGGTCCAAACGCAAGGGGCCAATCAAGCATTCCTCCTCTCTGCGATGTAACTCGCCTTGCCTTGCCACAAGCTTTCTTTCATATCACCTAGTCGCGCAAGATCAAGCCTTAGAGCTAAAGTGTCGATCGGCGACTGAAGTCTATCTACCTTCTAGACCCCGAGAGTCCAACCAACCGATCACCAACCACTGTTGTAGCTCCCGAGGTGGCCATGGATCTTGCCAGCGCAGCCAGCCCTGACTGTTGCATCCCCCCTCGCCACGTCCCTTGCTGTACACCCCGTGACCCACGAACCGTTAAAAGCCGCATAGATTCTGGTGTCACGGCATCTGGGCTTGCAAGACCCTGCTGTTACACGCGGGGATGGGCGAAGATTGTTGGCTGATGCAGCGCCACTGGTTCGCCTGCAGAGGGGGCATAGCCTGGATCTCGGAGGATATCGCGGGAATACCCTCATCGACAGATTTCCTCCAGTTGCGAGAAAAAGAGATTCACTGTCGAACGAGGTGCTGGATCGGAGATATCGTGGAATCGTTGAATCTATGGCAAAGGACTTGGTTGGTATAAGCGCTGTGGTTGATGAGGACCCTGGGGGTAGGGCTACCCTGCGGGTCCTCATGCACCGGTATACCCCCGGGGCGATCTTATTTCAACCCAGCTGTCACACGTTACACTCAACTGAAGGCTAACGAGCATAATGGTCTAGACCCGCGGACCAAGGAATGCCAAAGAGGGTCGAGGCTGCTGAATCTAGAGCGCACCCCAGAAAACGGGATATATAGCAAGCAACGGACTGCTCACATCGCCTATCGCCCTTCCAGCGGAAGCCCAAGTCTAAACAATTGTCCACAGAGTTTCCAGCTCTTCTCATTGATTCAATCGACCCTTTGCCGTCCCGCGATGGACACCAAGCCCGAAGTGGCGGTGGTTGAGGAAGATGTCTCCCACCCCCCAGGTCCGCCTCTCCTACCCCCATCCATCCCCTTAGCTTGAAC
>RHLP01000882.1:0-29106 GCA_003719405.1 Aspergillus incahuasiensis
CGGGTAGTGCGTGGGGGGGGGGTTGGATGACGATTTTAGGGATGATTCTAGAAGGGGTGAGGGCTTTGTGGAGAGATTAGGGGGGGTGGGAGGGTGACTTACTGCTGCACTAGGGTGGAGAAGATAGATGTGAGCATGAATGCGCTGAAGAGCACGTCTTGGAAGCCTTGTTGGGAGCTATCGGGTTTGAAGAAGGTGAAGCCGATGAAGAGGCCGGAGGCGATGGCTAGGATCAGCTTTGCCCAGATGTAAACGGGTTCGCGCCAGTACTGCTGGAAGACACGACTGGTTACCTGCCAGAGTTGACTGGTGAAGGGCATGGCGTATTCTTGATGCGAGTTGTTGTCCTCATCTGATGGAGCAGCAGCTCTATCTTTGTGGATCCGATCGATTTCCTGCTGGACATCTCGGGCTTCTGGGCTTTCATTCCAAATGACTGGCCAGTCCTTGTCGGACTTTCCTGAAGCGCCGGCTCCAATGACTCCAAGGATATATTCCGCAGGCTGCTACAGTTAGTGCAAGTACCACGATATCAGGAAGGAAAACTGACATTTTCAGAAGAACCACATTCCCGAGCTCCATTTCCTTCAAAGTAATCAAGCAACGTNNGCTAGGTTGGTGGATAGTGGCCAGTACTGCTTGACCGCGGTCTGCAAGCTTGCGCAAGAAAGAGCAGATTGACCAGGAACTCTGCGAGTCCAGACCACTGGTCGGTTCGTCGAGGAAGATGAGCAGCGCGGGTTTGGCAGCAAGCTCAACGCCAATTGTCAACAGCTTACGCTGCTCCACGTTTAAACCTTCACCAGGGGTGCCCACAATTGCATCCGCGAAATCCTGCATGTTAAGCATATGGATGACCTCTTCCACATACTGGTGCTTCTCGGCCTTGGAAACTGTCTTTGGCTGACGGAGTAAGGCACTGAAGCGCAGCGCCTCACGCACAGTCGTTGTGTGTAGATGGAGGTCTTGCTGTTGAACATAACCACCCTTTCTTTGAAAGCTAGTATCCAGCGGTTTGCCGTCAACAAACATATCGCCAGTCACGACACCAATAGAGACACGCTTTGCAAGGACGTCTAGGAGTGTAGTCTTACCCGCACCTGACACGCCCATTAACGCCGTCAGTGTGCCGGGCTTGACCCATCCATTAACGTTGTCGAGCAGTCGACGCTGACCACCTTTGACAGGGATATCATAACACACATTCCGCCAAGTGAAGATGCTGTGTTGTGCTGGAATAGCAGAGGTGTTTGGCTCCACCTCGGTGGGCTTTTCAGCAAGAGCAGTGTTTGCGGGCGGGCTGTCCCCTGGGTCCTTGTCGAGATTGCGCATCTGAGGTGGTACGTGACCGCGGCGAAAGACGAGAAACTCGGCTTTTGAAGACGTTGCTGAGTTGAGCTCGGTTGCCAGCAGGTAGACAAAGGTGAAGAATATCCAGAATGCTATCAAGATACCGAGGTTCCTCCATTCGTGGTCGTATGTGTACCGGTATTGCGAGTAGATGTAATCGTCTCCTGAAACAGTCCGCTCTCCTGCTACACTGCCACGAACTGCGCAAATGAAGGAATCACCGCTCAAATTAGGATACGCTGGCACAAACTGCGAGCACTCAAACTGTCGTCCATGAAACTCGTTCGCTATCATGGCCTCAAATGTATAATAGACCGGGTTGAGCCATCTAAGCCAACTGAACCACGGGACATCAGACATCTGCGGCGTGGGAATCACGAAGCCAGTGTAGATCACAATAGCCAGGACCATTACTCCAGCCATGGACATTGCTTGGGACAGGGTCTTTGTCGAAGCTGCCAGAGTGCGAAAAATTGCTGACATCGCAAGCGTGCTTAGGAACGTAAAGAGGAAGAAGATAAAAAACTGAGAAGGTGCATAGCGCTGCTCTAGTTAGATTTGACCCTATCAAAAACTGGACAAACCTTACCAAGCCAGCCATAAAGTAGTAGATAACGTTGAAAAAGACAGCGGCCACGAATTTGACTGGAATATCGGACACAATCCCGCCAAAGGCTTCGGCGAAAGGATGAACAAAAGCGTACGATGCTTGCTTCTCGACAATTGGCCGCTGATCATAAAGCGAGTTGATCTCCGTGATACTGATAAGTGCATTCATCCTAGACATGTTTAGACATCGTTCTCATTTCGAAAGACGACCACTTACAAGACAGCAAAGAACAGAGAAGCCCCCTTGCTCTGGAACCCAGCGGAGGCATTAGGAGTCCTATGGTGGTCAGCGAAGCCGTGTCGACAGAGTGCGGAAGTAATACCCGTAGTATATAGAACCTATAATGAGAGACATCACAATTCGACCAATAACCGTTGTCAATGTAGACGGCTTGTCGTTCCATATTCTATATCTCGTTAGAGCAGGTCATGGGCCACAGTGAGACAACGTACCTCTGGTATGCTCGAATAGTACATAGCTTGACTTGCATCGGAACCGAAATGACATAGGGGCTTTTAGGCCGGACATGATGCGCTTGTCTGTACCGCTTGGCCTTGTCAAAGGTTTGCTCGACCTCTCCTCCCACTGGGAATTCCTCCAGATGAT
Source organism: Aspergillus incahuasiensis (assembly GCA_003719405.1). Taxonomy (NCBI): domain Eukaryota; kingdom Fungi; phylum Ascomycota; class Eurotiomycetes; order Eurotiales; family Aspergillaceae; genus Aspergillus; species Aspergillus incahuasiensis. The sequence continues at coordinate 2,567 of RHLP01000882.1, forward strand.
CGGCAATTTCCTGCTGAAGTTCCGCATAGTAACGGCTGTTTTTCCAATATGTCTCGAAATCTTCTGGCGTCCGTGGCACTTGGTTCTCCATGCCCTCTCGTGCTACACGCTCTTGAGGGTTGGTAACTGATGTCAAGAAGTCACCGGTGGTCTGACGCGGTGGGCAATAGAAGCCCATCTCAACGAAGTATTCCTTCGCCTGATCGCAAGGCCCGAAGTAGATTTCTCGTCCTTCGCATAGGACGATCGCCTTATCGAAGATGTCGTATATCGCCTGTGAGGCCTGGTAGATTGCCACGGCATGGCAAGAGCCACCCACGCTGGATGCAACTCGCAGTGCTAGACACCAAATCAATTAGCGTCACTGGTTTTGAAGAAACGTGCGGAATTCCAAGGGCGAACCTTACCCTTGGCGAATTCTAGTGCACTCGCAGAGTCCAAGCCTCTAGTGCTGTTGTCCCAAGCTGCAATGGGTGCTCCCGATACTATCATTGTGAGTGGTAAGTCTAGTTCAAGGGAAGGGCCAGGTATTCGAGAACTTACAGGCCATCTCAGCAAGACTAGCTGCTAGTTAGTAAAAGGACATGCTGATAGATGTGTAATAAAGCTAACCTGACTCGTTTCCTCTCACCTCCCGAAACGCCTCGTATATAGTCATCGCCAACTGCATGACTGTCAGAATCATCGAACATACAACTGGATGGGAAAAGTTACCCTTGGTGTTATAAGTATGGGAAAGACCGAAGATTGACATCGCAACCTGGGTGACATATTTGGCGTATTCTTGCCGGTTGACGCCCTGGAGTCGGCGTTCTGGAGTCCTGGCCGCGGCCGCGAACTCTAGGGTTTGCCCCACAGTGAGATGAGCAAAGTGCTTGTCCACCTCCTGGTTATAAGCGACCTCTCCCTTATATTCCGTATGCATTGTCTCCATCGATATCCCTCCATACTGAATGTCCGAGCCTTCACCCAGTTTGAGACCATGGAGCTCACCACATAGCGACTTCAAGAAGGTCGAACAACCACTACCTGGCCGTCCCAAAACGATCAAAAGCTCTCCATTCCGGATCAAACCATTGAAGTCGTGCAGAATGTGTCTTTCAGGAGCTCGTTTGAAAAGAGTTTCATGGAGTCGCAAGGGCGCGGTCAATAGAGAGGCCACGGTATCCTGGTACTGCAAAGCTGATCCGGAGCCGAACACGTTGAGGTTCTGGAAAGTGATACCGGTCGAAGGTGGCCGAGGGGCACCCTCTTTGTCCAGGAGCTTCATCATCTTACGGGCCCATTTGTAGTGATCAAACCTATCGCTCGTGGGATCAAATGCTGGATCCTCAATGGCCATCTCGTCAACGGTGTCCATCCGCTCAATGGCCTTTGCGTTGACCGTTGATGTTGTGGTAGAAGTGCGCCTTGGAAAGTTCGAGGCAATGCGAGCCAGCTCCGCCCTACCATCAGGGTTGATTTCGTCGAAGTAGGTGGTGTCATCTCGATCGATCCACGAGTTCTGTCGACTGCGAGTCGGTTGTTGGATTTCTTGGATCTCCTCGCGCTCGTCCAAGCTCGGGAAAGAGCTACCGGGAAGCTTCTCGCTTGGGGCCATTGCGCCGTCAGGCCCAACCGACAAAGTGGTAGGTTAGTAACTATGAAAGAGAATATCCAAGGCGCAAAGGATGAGTTGACGATCCCGAAGGCTAACCAGCAGGTGCAGGGCTGGATGATTCAGAAAGGGAGAACGGGACATGTGCGACTCTGGCATGTTATGTATTATTGTATTATTTGATAGGAAGAGGGGTTTATTTAGGATCGACATTACGACAAAGGTGACACCGGCCGCTGGCAGCTAGTCCGAGGAGCTCCAGCCTCCGTGAACCGTGGGAGTCTGCATTGGGCCCTATGGGTCGCAGGGCAGCCATTTGCCGATAGCAGCATCGTGATGTCACTCGAGGCCGATTGGGCGCTGGAGCAGCAACGAATAGAAAGAAAAGAGAATGGTCTTAGGGGGCGTGCATAGAAGGGGCCGGATGCAGAGTCGATGGCATTCCCGGATGCGGTCCAGAGCATAATATCCTGACCACTCAGAGTAAGGTTCCGCGCTGCTGTCGATAGTGCTCACTGGTTGCCCTTAAGGTACAATAGTCAATTCTTGGTCCCATACTCCAGATTTAGTCTCTAAACTTACCTTTGTTCTGGCAGTCTTACGGCTTTCGTACCAGGAAAAAGCCTCCGGATTGGAAGGTCTCAAGGGGAGGGGCACTCCTCATACCTATTATTGCAAACGCGCTGCCAACCATGCTAGCTATATGGCAATAACTAGGGGTCTCCCTGGTCAGCCAATCCAATCATAATCTGGGTGATGATCGAGGGTTGGACAGGCGACATCAACGGCCCCGACCCCAGCATAATTCTGAAACTCCGCTTCTACCACACTTTCAGGCTCAACACGCGTTTCCTGGCTGCCGGTAGGCACCACATGTTCCGTTCTCGAAATGCTGCTGAGCCTCTCGGTAAGGAAGACCTAAGGGTCCGAGCATCAAGGTGCAGCAGCCGGAGATTCTCTTCCGACCCGGGAGGTTCAGTTTAGCAGCGACCAGATCAACATCACGACGCTAGGGGCTCCATCATTATTGGGCCGGGGTCATAAACTACCCCACAAGGCTGATCATCTCAAGATTGATCTCCGGGCATAAATGCATAAAATGCCTTACTCAGCGGGTTTACTCCAGGTAGAAATTGGGTTTTATCACCGCACGGTGTACCTAGACACGTGCTCTTCAGCTGAGAGAGGTCACCTCCAGGCTCCTTCTAGTATTCATCTCGGCATGTGCAGCCAAACATGGTTCCCAGGCTGTCCAAGCCGGTTCCGAGTAAAGTGCGAAACCCCAAGAGCATGCGCCACTCTCGTCACGGATGCTATCTGCCCGAGATCGCTATGGAGCCGCGCTCAGCAACGGAGGGGTCTAAAATCTATTCCGAGGAAAGGGTTCTCTTGGACGGACCGGAACTCACGAGTGCTCCGAATCTGCATAGCGCTGATGATATACGCGGCGCAGGTACTCTGTATATGCTCTTGTCCTCGGTTTCGGCTCACTGCTTTACTGTCTGTCCCAAGTCAACAACTTTTGGGCATCCATCGCAAAGTTGGTCGGCGACCTGGAGGCAACCACACATAAGTCGCAGGCTTACTACTGGCTCCCGTTATTGTTGGCGTCCGGTAAGAAGTATTCTAGCGGCCTGACCAAAATGTATTTCTCCGGGCTACTCACTCTTCAGAAGACCTTGCATCACGTGGTCTCAGGGCAGTTCAGTCGGGAGAGTCTCCACACTCAATCAAACAAAGCAAACACAAAAAAAAAGTTACTCGGGGTGTGATGATAGCGACTCGTTGATATACATTTGATAAAAATTGCATTCTAGATTTACTGCTGCTGCTTGTCCTACTACGCCCTAGGTCATAGGTGCTTACTTAATATACCACACTTCTCCTTCCACCACCACGACCTGCGCTTGCTGCAATTGACCGACAAGGCCGCAGCATCTCAACAATGGCAGACCTTGCGAAAACTCCCTTCGTACGGGAGCTCGCTTCAAGCGGTACGAACATTGCGAAACTCTTCTTCTCTCCCATACAATAAAAGTCTGACATATAAACGCAGACAAAAAAATCCGCGACAATGCCACCGAGTCCCTCTCCCTCTTCCTCCGATCAAAGACCGACCTGTCGCTGCTCGACCTCCTCAAGCTCTGGAAGGGCCTGTTCTTCTGTATGCGCCCACGGCCTCCCTATCATACCCCGTGAGCATCCCACTAATCCGCCATTCTCCTCACCAGGCTTCTACCACTCCGACCGCCCCCTCACACAACAAGCCCTCGCCCGCAACCTCTCCTACACGCTCGTCCCCTCCCTCCCGCGCGCAACAGTGCACCGCTTCCTCCGCGCATTCTGGATCACAATCGGCCGCGAGTTCCACGCCATCGACCGCCTCCGGCTAGACAAGTATCTGCTGCTGATCCGCTCGTACGTCGGCGTCGGGTTCCAGGTCTTCCTCAAGAAAAACAGCAGCAACAACACCGCAGCCACAAACGGCAGCACCACAAAGGACGGCAACAAGAAGCGCAAGCGCGAGGAAGCCGCCAAGTCGAAGAAGCGCTCAAAGTCAAAGTCCAAGTCGAAGAAGACCCAAGATGAATCCGACAACGAAGACCAGTCCGAATCCCCCTCCTCCTCCACACCCTCGACCGCCGACTGGACGGATCTCCAATCGTACCTTGAGATTCTCGCCGAGGGGCCCCTGCACCCCCTGAACTTCGACCCCTCGCAGCCGAAACCCGACGAGGAGAACGGCGTTATCCCCATGCCGCACGGGCCCGACGGCCTGCGGTACCACGTCCTCGACATCTACGTCGACGAGCTGGAAAAGGCCCTTGAGTTTGACGCGGCGACGGGCAAGCCTACTACCGGGGTTCCGGCTGAGATTATCCTGGCGCCCGTTGAGAGGATAAGGGCTGAGACCCCGCATAAGCCCGTCCGGGTTCGGGCTGCGGAGACGCTGGCGGACGAGAGACTGGTTACTTGGGGGTGGAAGGAGAAGCCGAAGGTAGAGGAAAGCGAGGAGGAAGAGAGCGATGAGGAGGAGTGGGGTGGGTTTGGCGATGATTAGATAGATTCGACAAGCAATGCCCGGGTTTAGGTGTGTGTGTGTGTGTTTATATTTATACGATACGGCGTCTACAATAAAAAGCAGTGTGTTTGGGACATGTTTGCCTACCTTGTTACTTCAAGAGCACCGTTTAAGAATAAATTAGATTGAGATCAGGTCAGAAAAATGCATAGGTATATATGTACCTCTAGGTACCTCGTGTCTCAGGATATACAATACACAATTGGCCCCAGGTCTAGCAATTTGTAACTGAAACCGAATCTCCAAACTTAAGAATACAATAAGATAAGCTAAGCCAAACCAAGTAAGCCATGGTCATACGTCAGTCAAAAATTCGTCGTCAAGTTGGGTATCATCATAATGAGGGAAAGACGACGGCGGCGAACACATAGGTGTCTATACATAGGGGGGAAAGAAAATCAGGTAGGTAGGTAGGTATGAGATGGTATATCAGCGTGCGTGCGTGCTTCGGCTCCTGGAACCCGGCCGGATGTGCCACCAAAATCTAAGGCATGGGCCCGGCCGCCTCATAGAGGTGTCCAGTCTTAGAAAGCACAGTACCGAGGCCCTTGTGAATTTCGACTTGGAAGGCTTCAAACGGGATCTTTTCACCGTCTACGCTGATGTATCCTTCCTTCTCGCGAGGGCTGAGTCGGAAAGCGAGGGCTTTGCGGATATCGACTTCGGGCATGTCGAAGAACGTGCCTTGAGGGACTTCGCTCATCATCTTGAGGATCCGCGTGCGAGGAGTCGTTCCGTCGATTGTGACGATGTCCATAAGTCCGTCGTTGGGTACGGATGCAGGAAAGAAATTGGTATCCTTGGACACTATTGCCATGTTTCCGGCGAAGAAATTGCCTATTGTCTCTCCTGGTACCACGGTCCAGTCTTTGGGGAGTTCGTCAAGAACAGTCCCATACTCGAGTGGAGGAAGGCCTTCGGTGATGCTGTGTTCATCCCGCGAGCGGTTTGGTGGGGTGTTGTTCGCGTATGAGCTATAATGATTTTTTATGGAGGCCTTGTCGTCCATCACTACCTTGATAGCCAGGTCACAGGGATAGACTGCTCGATACATGAGACGCATTAGGAAGCCGTAGGTGAAGCGGTGGGCTCCCATCCACCGGATATGCTCTGTTCCCAGATCTGAGTCCGCAATGATTCCGAAGGACTGAGACAAGAATGACAAGGTGCGAGTAGTTCCTTGAGTGACGGACATCAAATCCATCGGCATGCGCACTCCCTTGACAATGGTCAGGGCTGCGACAGAAACGCTCCCGGTACCACACAGGTTCCAGGCCATCGCGTTTCCCGAACCACACGGTATCATAGCCACTGCAAGTTTTGCGAGGGCTTCCCCGGCGTTTGGTTTCTTCGCGAGGCCGTTGAAGACTTCATACGGTAGACCGTCGCCAGAGCAGCACACAATGGCATCAAACGCATTGATATCGATCTGCTCCGCGATTTCCGTAGCGTTCCCACTGTGTGTCGTTTCCTGCACGTCCAGTTCGCAGTGTGCAGCAGCAAATACGGGTTCTGCATACGTCCGGTACATCTTGGCCGCGGATCCCTTGCCTCCAAACGGGTTTATCAGGACCTTGAGTCGCTTATACCGCTTCGCAGTGCCGTACGCAAGGGAGAGTAACCTTGACGCCCATTTCTCGACTCTGGATTTCTCTTCAGGAGCGATCGAGTATTGCAGCGCGGTAACGGAGACGTCATCTTTGCCCGCGGGCTCCGCATAGGTGATGGTTAAGCCGGCCGACGATACGTTGGTGTCAAGGACATTGTATAGGGAGATTGAATGTGTGACCTTGCTCGCTGAAAGATGGTCAGCTCGGTTGTTCTTTCGAGGCGCGCTTCGTGAATGATGGAATGATGTGAGCAACACGTACTAGGCTTAGGAACCATTCCACAACATGTACGGTCCGCTTTGCGCATAGCGCGCTCGTCTACAAAGCGCGTGAGTTAGTCCAGCAAACAGCCGCGACCGCCGAGCAAATAACATACCGACAATCATAAGTGAATCACCACCTAATGTGAGGGACACCGATTGTCCCACCATCAAGGTCGAATCATGGCCGAGTAAGCGGAGGTGGGCATCGGATTGATTCGTGCATGGGGAGCTATTGAAAGCCATTGTTTTCCAGATGAGACAAGGGCATAGGAAACCGAACGTAAGATCAGGAAACAAAAATAAACAACGCGATAATACAGATGTAGAAATACAATGGGAAAAGGTGTAGAAGAGGAGAAAGGAGAAAAGCAGAAGTTGACCGAGGCGCTGTGACTTGAGAGACGAGAGGTGAGCACTAAAGTCCGTCCACCAAGGACTAAATTCCCGGTCTCAGCGGCTGATTTATCCTCCAACAACGGAATACTGGCCTGATTACATGGAGGAAAGAAGATGCCCCCATACGTCTAGGCTATTTATTGTTTCTGATTTATTGCGGATCACTGACAGCTGCAATCCGGCGCATCCGCCCTCACTCCTACCCTAGGCTCTCTGGATAGAAAAGTTATAAATATATTATTTTGTCGAAGGAATATTTTCTCACCCGCCAACACACAGTACAAGAAACAGATCCTCAAAAACAGGTTCATCCATAGAGGCTTGTAAAGCAAAAATACACAAGCGTAAATATGATCGTGGAATAAGTATGATCACTATTCAGATATAGAGGGGGAAACAAAAATTCAGTAATCTATTCATGCCGTGGCGGCTTTGAGGCCTTTCAGTGAGCCCAGGCTGAGTGCCAGCCCTTGGGAACGGCTTCTTATCCGGACGAAACCAGTGACCGGCCCATCGTCTCCCTCCTTCTCGATACTCAAGTTCGCTAGAGCATCCTCACCTAAAAAACAGCTAGTTAGCACGACGAAACTTAGCAAGAAACCAATGTATACGTACCAAACACACTTCGGGCATAAAGGTTAGCACTGAGGAACCGGCAATCACCGGTAAGAGACGCCTCAGGCGTAAGGCATGCCATGTTAGTGCTCTCCATGAGTTGCTTTAGGAACTCACGGAGGGTCTTGGCCTTGGAGTTGATGTTGACCTTGTTCTCCCATTCGAACTCAGTCCACATTGTTCGGAACTGAGTCTCAGTGCAATGGGCGGGCTGGATGTAGTCCATGATGTCGGCATGGATGTCGTTGAGGATGACAACGTGAGTTTCCGTTGAGCTAGCACCGTCGTACACGATGTTACCGAAAATAACACCGGTATCTGTTGATGACACCTTGACTGTAGCCTGCACGTTCAAGAAGTCACGAGGGCCGAGGTTGTGAGTGGTCGGCCGTTCTACGACCTTCAAATCTCCCAATGTGGCGAACTCGACGGATAAATTCTGTAGAGTCTCAACGGTCTGGTTGACCAGGAGAACGTCTAGGACGATATCGAACTGATGAACCGTAACATATGCTTCCGCGTACACAGAATCAGAGAAACCAGTGAGCTGCACGACGCGGCTCAGTTTGGATGATACGGTTTCCACCGTGGAATCACCTCCTGTGGCCTTGGCCAGATCGAGCTCAATCTCCTCTGCACCCTCGAGAGCTGATTTCTTAGTAAATTGTCGGATTGGGATAGCATCGTCAATCTGAACGGCACTCTTAGCCTTCTCCACAGCTTCCTTCGCGGCTCGCTTCTTGTCCTCGACCTGGACCATGGCGCGGAAAGCCTTCCGTGTGTCTTCGAGGAACGTTGTCTCTAGCTCCTTCCTCTCAGAGAACTCAGCAAGGGAGCGAACACAAGTCATGATACGGTCAACGGAATCCTCATCAATCGGAGCGGCGACAAATGGCGATTGACCCACGCGGATGATGGAGATCATAATCAGCATGGCTTCAGCGCGCAGAGCATTGGTACGAGCGGATTCTTCAGACACTTCGGAATGTCGCATCACCAGCTTGGTCAATGTGGAAGAGAGAACAGTGGCTAGATAGTAATCGCCGTCCAGAATTAGCTGGCGGAGAGGAGGCTTCTGGGCCGCCTTGACTGCTTGCAGACGAGCAGCGGCCGCGGACTGGCTGGTTAAAGCGCTCTCGGTCGCGTAAGTACCATCCGCCAACACTTTCGGGGCCGATCTGTGGCCATTAATTTGTTCCTTGGGCAGGGTATCTTCAGGTACTTCCTCAAGGAGGCGCTGTTCTGAAGCCAGGATGGGGATCTCTCCGAGACTTGCCCTAATCTTCTTCCACGCCTCACGAATATCCCGCTCCTCAAGGGAATACTCTCCAACAACCCACAGAACTCCACGGTAGACCTTTCCGGCCCGGACCTCGCTCAAGGTAGAGACCAAGCGGTCTACAATAGCCGCACGAAGCTTAGGGAATTTCTCAACAACTTCTTTGACAAATGAAATCACGTCAACAGCGGAGTTGTTGTTAAAGTCGGCGATGAAGTCCATCAGGAGGTCGACAACGCTGGCAGCAATCTCTGAGAATTTGATAGCGCAGTTGTGGATGGATTGGATGAGTAGTTGGCGGTATTCGCTGTTCTGCTTGGTGTTAGTGCCAGAGTCAGACAAGTGGTCCGTAACCCTACCTTCTCATACTGTTCGTCTACAGTCTTGGAGAGTTCCTTCTTCAAGAGCATCACAATCTCCTCCACGTTCTTACTTGAGACCATCTCCAAGGCGATGCCGAGAGCCTTCCTTCGCACATCAATATCCGGACTAGAGAGGACCCGGAGGATTTCCATTGTGAGATCGTCGAGCACGCCCTCATTGCGAATTCGTAATTGGTCTACTCGGTCTAGGACAATCAGTTTGACGTTGTTGTCGGCCTCTTTAATGCTCAACTCGATCAATTTTCCTGCTGCGGCTTTGACGGCGACCGGGTTGCTGGTAAGTGCTGTAAGGGATGTGGCAGCTTCGTAGACCACAGTGCTTGTGGACGCATCGAGAAGATCGAAGATCAAACGCAGATACCTCGCCTAATCTGGTCAGCAGAGTATATTTATGGCTTATCCACCAACCCACCTTGTTCTGAGAGTTCTGCACCGCATCCTTCCTAATGAATTCGAGCTCCGCAAGTTGGAGCAATTCGTCCGTATTCGGAATGCTGTCGAAGGTAGAAGCAAGGTACTCGAGGGCCGCCTGGTGGCTGATGGACATAAGAGCAGCGAAAGCATTGCGCTTGCATGTGCCGTCAGATTCTGTTGCGAGGAATGCTTGAATGAGCTCTGGCGCATCTGGGATGAGGGATTCCGAGTGCTGAAAGATGGATGAGATAGCCCACACAGCGCTCTTTCGTACGTATGCGTGTCGGTGATCCAAGCATGAGCGCGCAGAAGAGAGGAGTGGCTCGATAAGTTCGGGTTCTCGGAGTTTGCAGAGGAATCGCAGGGTGTTGCCTCGGATGTATTCGTTGGCGTGCTGGAGATCGTTACGGATGCCATTGCTGCAAGGGAAGCCGGTCAATTAGAGAGACAAACAATGTAAGATCTAGAGTTCGCTCGGCCCTTACCACACCAGGATCATTTCCTGCTTCAACTTGCCGCTTGAGTCGTGCTTCGGACAGATCTCGTAGTAGAAGTATAGCAGTTTCTTGAGAGGCTTGCTCTTGGATGGCATCACAAAGCGGATAATGTGCATCAACAATCCGGGCATAGGGTCTCCATTGAGCATGGTCGTAATGATCCTCCTCATTGTGTCCATCTTGGTCTCATCGTTGCCTTTCTCCAACTGCAACTTCAGCTCCTGCTGGGAGGGCTGATCAGCAGTATTGTCCAAGTGGACTAAGCTGTATGAATGTTCCAGAAACGACGCCATGGTGCACGAGCGTCAACTAGCAACCGTATCAAAGGAGGGAAAGCGGAGGGAGGACTTGAAGCGGCCAGTCAGTACGGGGAACCAGGTGTTGTTTTGGGCCCTTTAGGGAGAGGGAGCACCGAGTGGATGGCGGGTGAGGACGTACTAAGAAAGCTCTCCCAAAGAACACGCAGCAAATTAAATATGGTAGTTTCAAGCAATCAACTCCCCTCGCCTACCTGGCATTCCTCGGCGCAACTGTTGTAATCTTGGGGCTTGACTTAATGATGTTCATTCAACCTGGCCATTTGCGCGGGCCCGCAAGCTGTCCGGAGTGTGTGGATGACTAAGCCCGACTGGCCCACCTGCACCGCCAGGGCGGGACTCGATTTCTCGCCGCAAGCTCCCTTCCACCGCGATATCTTTCGACGACTGCCAGCGTGCTGAAAATGTCTAGTCAGAATGAGCAGTTCTACGTCCGATACTAGTAAGAACGATTTGTGTTTGAACCCAGGTTTCCTCCGCTGCTGACGATGCCGCAGCTCAGGTCACTCTGGGCGGTTCGGACATGAGTTTCTAGGTGAGTCTGGCCAGGCCGTCAGGACATCGCACTTGCTAATTAAAACAGAGTTCGATTTCCGCACCCTCGGCGATGGGCGCAGCGCTGCCGTTCGATACGCGAACAACTCCAACTACCGCAATGACTCCCTTATCCGCAAAGAGAGTGAGTTCCACATTGACATTTCAAGGGTGATTGCGGTTGCTAATCGGTGGGCAATACAGTGTGTGTGAGCTCGGCAATGATCCAGGAAATTAAGCGCATCATCAAGAACAGCGAAATCCTGAAGTACGCACGCCTGTCCTTACCGCGGGGAGACCGTGGATCTAATGCAAGACCAGGGAGGACGATTCGAAGTGGCCGCAGAAGAACAAGGACGGACGACAAGAGCTGGAAATCCGTCTAGGAAACGAACATATCTCGTTCGAGGTGCGTGCTTCACTTGGCCGTTGGCAGGCTTGCTTCTGACATGACGCAGACCGCGAAGATCGGCTCTCTTGTGGACGTGACAGAATCGGCAGACCCGGAAGGTCTTCGAGTGTTCTACTATCTTGTACAGGATCTGAAGGCGCTTATTTTCTCTCTGATATCACTCCACTTCAAGGTATGTTTCCGAGCTCGGGGGGTTGTCGAGGTGCTGTTCAAGCATTGGCCTAACAACTATCTAGATCAAGCCGATTTAAAGCGGCAAAGCACTTGACCACTTTCTGGTTATACGTGCAGTATTAAGAAATAGTGTATTGAAATACCCGGCTGGTAGCTAATGAAATTGAAACATCATGATGGACTTGCTGTAGTGATAGAGTAGCCCCGGATAAATGAACAGTTAGATGCCTGACTGCCTGATCGTCTGAATTGCCGCCCCCGCAGCAGCTCGCATGACCCGGCGGCCAATGACCCGCCTATCCCTTTTGGGCAGAGGGAGGCCTGCGCTCACTGCTCTGTCACTCCATGATCAGTCCCTCGATTCCGTCTTCGACAACCCTTACTGCGCCTGACCTAACATCCTCGTCTCCTGTATTCGCTTTTTTTGCAGATCAGCAACCCCTCACTCTCCTTCCTGTCATCCTGAAACAACCTCTTTCACTCTGTCTTTGTGCTCCTTGTATGCATATTGTCTGGCTGTTCACTCGCCTGCCCTCGTTCGCCACCCATCCTGCAGTTAGTTCGATCCGATGTCATCCCCTCGTTAACTCGTCTCAATGCCGACTCCGAGTGACAGCACGCCTAGCTTGAATGCCTCGTCGGTCATCCAGGATATCTCCTCCCGCACGACTTGCCCTCCTGAGCCGGAGCGCCTGCCGTTTTGGGGAGAGGAGCTGGAGTCCGCCTCTGTGACCGAACGTGGCTCGTCTCCCGACAATGCACTTTCCTCAGGTGTCACATCGCCTCAGCCCGCGCTGATGCGGACGGACGATGCGATCGCCGGTGCGGACTCGGATCCGTTGAAGGTGGAGATGGAAACTAGTGCCCCCCCGAGCAATATGTCTAGGTCGGACGACGAGCCCGCCATGGGTGGATTGAGTCCGTCCAGGCGCTCTCCCAATCCTGCCCCAGCGGTGACCTCGTCGCCTTCGAACGCATCGTTATTGAGCTACGAATTTTCTAATATACGTGTAAGTGACATTAAGATCAAGTGGCCACCCTAAGTGATGTCAGCTAACATCACCAGCTTCTTCCCAATTATACTTCATCTTTCCTGCGACCGGGCAGTAAGTTCACCGGCACACAGCAATCAGACCGGCAGGTCTATAACGTCGATGTGGAAATCAAGCACGTGGACATGGGCGAGTCCTACCTCTGCGGGTATCTCCGCATTCAAGGTTCGTCGAACCCTGGCTGTCTTATCCGGGAACTTGCGCTTAACGTTGTCATCTTTACAGGCCTTACCGAGGATCACCCTACCTTGACTACCTTCTTTGAAGGGGAGATCATCGGGACGAAGCATACATTCAAGACTAAAAACGAATCATGGGGCGCTTCAGATAAGACTGATATGCAGCACTGGGCAAGGTTTCCGGCTTGGCGGCCGTTGGCCAAACACACAAAGAATCCTGATTTCACGTACTGGGATTACGCTGAGCGCGATCATATCTTCATGCGCTGGAAGGAACACTTCCTCGTCCCGGATCATCGCGTCCGGTCAATCTCCGGCGCTAGCTTTGAGGGCTTCTATTACATCTGTTTCAACCAAGTTGAGGGTACTGTTTCTGGTATCTACTTTCATTCAAAGAGCGAAAAGTGAGTATGTCGCCGCGCTGTTATCTGGAGACGCTGACAATATATGAAGGTATCAGCAGTTGGATCTCAAACACGTTGAGAATCATGGCTGCGTTCCCGCCATTGAGTTTCGATGATTTCCGTTCAATCAATGCTGGACATCATTCAACTCATCGGGAGAGTTCTCGACGCAGAACATACGCGCTTCTCCTTGCTGTCGTTATATAACGTCCGCCTCCGTCTCGACTGCGGATTCTCGTCACAGTGTATGTGGCTGTCGATACTACGTGCCGTACTTGATCTTCGCTATAAATACTGCTCCTCAGTCACCTCTCAACCATTTATGCTTCATGATGATCTCTTTTCAATTGGCGTTTCATTGGTTGTCTGGGTTTACGTGTGTTGTTTCTTCCATTCCACGGCCTCCGGTTACTCTTTCGTTTCACCGTCATCATTATCCTCTTCGGTCTCCATCGACTTCTTAGGGTATCTTATTCCTAATCAGCGCTGTTTTTAGTTTGTCATTCTCTGCGATCGAAACTCTTCAACGTTTTTTATGCATGCATGTTTCCTTCTCCCCTCTATTGTTACATCTTTCGAGTTATCAAGCAGCCTCGGTGCTCTACTTCCCGGTTGCAGGCTATCCGGACACATGTTTTGTTACCCACGTTACGTTTGACGCTTTACGTTTTGCGTGCTCCGTCATAAAAACATCGTTTTCATGCTCACGGCGGATCCGCCTTTGGCGGATTGCGCATCGCACATACCGTCCATACATACATGAGACTTCCCTGATTTTCCCTCGTATGGACAAAGCAAAGCAAAGTAACATTAACCTCGGCCCTGATTATCGGCTCCCCGACGTTTTTCGCCACGAGACCCGACTGATGGACCCGGATTTCTTTGTGTCAAAATGACGACCAGTGCCAATTTCAAGCGATATCGGAACCCACCTCAATGGAAAAATAGGTGAGCATAGCATGCGAGATTGTATTATCCAAAGACAAAACTGGCAACCCTTCGACTAGACTAGATTTTGCCCCTTCGACGTCTATTCATTTTGAAGACTGCTGCGCCGCGTTCTATTATACTCGATGATACTAGAGATAGAATAAAATCGCTTGATAAAGGATTAGAGGCAGTCTGTTAGCCCGGATAGTAGAACAAAGCAACGTCGTAGGAATGGGAAACAAAGCCGCATGAGCATACAACAGCCGAAGAGGAGAAAGAGGAGGAGCATAATCTAGCTTGAGATGTACTCTAAGTAGTACAAGGGAGATGATTGCACATAGATGTCGCGTGAGAAATATACTGATGTTGAAAAGATGGAAGGTAAGCGCTGCTAAAGACATGGGAATGTAGCCCAAAAAACAAAGGAGAGTAAAAAATGAAAAAGAAAAAAAGCAAGGGAATTGAAGGGTCAATAAAAATAAATTACATGTGAACACTTTGGCAAGACAGAATTTCGCTGGTGGCGGAAGGGAAGTTGGAATCGGGGACGGGAAATGGGAGAAGGTAAGAGGGGTATCATTTGCGAAGAGAGGAATCGGGTCGTGGTCTGGAGCAAGCGCTGACGGAAGGCTATGGAAGGCGTGGGGAACGTAGCGAGGAAGATTCCGCGTCAATATTGGACTGGCGGATGAAATGGAGAGTCGATGGAGCAAGTTGTGCAGGCTGGAGCGTCATGACAAGAGCAGAGCAGCGAGTCCAATACTAGAGCTCGTTACGCAAAAGTCGAACCCTGCCGGCTACTCGAGTTCGAGCTGCTGAAGCTACCGCTGTGCTCGCTACTCGGGGTAGGCGTGTCAATCACAACCTGCTGGCGGATCGAGACAATCCATTCGTGCTGCAGGAGTTCCGCCGCAGTAGGCCTTCTCATCGGGTCGCACTCGAAGCATCGGCGGAGGAAGTCGATACCTAGATCGCTGAGCTGGTCACGGGACGGTAGGGATGGCTGGTTACCCTGCGCGATGTTGTACATGATCGCCCACTCGTTGTCGAGGCTAGACCAGGGACGACGACCCGTGGCCATTTCCGATATCACACAGCCCAGGGACCAGATGTCAACGGCACCTTGGCGGTGGACGAGCTTGCTAGTGTCGCCGCGGATGACTTCGGGGGACATGTACATGGGCGTTCCGGTCATGGTCTTCTGGTTCTTGCCGCGGTTGTTGGCCGCGAGCTGGGCTTCCTTGGCGTTCATGCCGCCGTCTTTGTGGGCGCCGTTGCCGAGAGCGTCCATGGGTAGGAGGGTCTTGCCGTGTCTGGCGATGATCTTGGCGGCTCCGAAATCGACGTATTTAATGATGCCGTTGTGGTCGAGGAGGATGTTCTCGGGCTTGATGTCTCGGTGCACGATTCCTGATGAGTGGAGGTATGCTAGACCTTCTAAGAGCTGAAGGGCGTAGACCATGATGACAGTTTCGTCTTCGACACGACCATGCTCCAGCAGACTGGCAAGGGATCCACCAGAGCAGTACTCCATGAAGATGTAGACCTTGTCACGATGAACTTCGATACCGTGGTAAGAGACGATGTTGGGATGATCCAAAACTTCCAAGACACCCATCTCGTCACGGATTTGCTGAGAGATCTTAGGGATAAGCTGTGGATCTTGCAGACGAATCTCCTTGACTGCCATAAGGTAGTTGCTGTCCAAATTGATCGCGGCGTAAACAGATCCAAATGTACCGCCTCCAATAAATTGACCCTGCTGCCAACGTAACGTAACGTTCGTCGCGGAAGAAGACAACACCGCAAGAGACTTATCGGCCTCGTTAGTTCCCTCAAGAACCCTTCCGAGGGCCTGGCGTTTAGCATCCGTTTCCACCCTATTATCCTCAATACTGTTCAAGCTCATAATACGCTGTTCACGAACAAGTCTTATCGCTTCCTCGTCAGCCAGAATTTTGCCAGCGCCAATCCTCCATGAACGCGCGCTCTCATCCGAACGCTGTTTTTCTGCCTGAGCTGCGCGTGAAGATCGTGCTCCCATAATATCAAAGTGAGATATGAGAAGCGACATACACCCCGCGACTTTCTGCCGCAGGCGTGCAAAATGCGCATCATCCATTGACAGAAGGTGCCTGCTCGATGTTATGGCCATCGCGAATTCGAGCGCATTCACCGCCCATTTGAAGGTTTTTCGATCGGATGCATCACAGTCATCACAGATAAAGGAGACCCAATCGAGAGCTAACTCGGCCAGTCTCGCGCTATTCATTGCACGCCGGTTAGGATCAACGTTTGATGAACGTTTACCGAACTCCGTAGCGAAGGCATAGCATGCCTGAATGAGTTCAGTGTTTTCTATACCTCTCTCCTTTAATTGCCTTCTTAGGATTGCAACACTGTCCATGATAGTCATAGAAAGCTTGAATGATATCTTTTTGATCCTGTTGAGTTCTGCATTAACACGACTGAGGTTTGCACGTTGCTCGATGGCCATGTCGAGTTGAACGCCAGTCAGCTGGTTGAATTCGGCCCTCGCGTTGATTAAGCGTTGCTGTGACCCCTCGATGATAAGACGGAGCTTTCCAAGCCGCAAGTCGGTTGGCTGCTCAACAAGATCGACTTGCATCTCTTTGCCGGCCCAGGACAACGGCCTTTCTGGGCGAACAGCCAGCACATATGGGACATGCCCAATGTCATTTCCGGCCTCCTCCTCACGGAACGATGTCCCAAGGATGGCTGCAATTTCCCCCGGTCGATCCCATAGGGCGTGGTGCGCAAAGTAGTAAACGCCCCTTTGAGCCGAGATCGCATTGGACTTGATCAGGAAGTGATCAGACACGAATAGGGACTCGAAGAAATCCCATGAGATGTCGGCCGGAAGATTGTATTCCGAAGCATTCTCGAACAGTTGACGCAAGAAACGAGAGAACCGGTAAAGCTTCCGTTGTCGGATTCTGGTTGAATCCAAAACACCCTTGAACCGTTTATCTAACTCGGTAGGGTCCTCGTCCTCCTGAACATGCAGCTCACGCTCGAAGTGAATCAGCAAGCGATGAATAGCCCTAGCAGTCAACACGCTATATCGAATTAGTTAAGTTAACAGCAAAATGGATCAATAGTCCGTACCTGAACTGTTCAGCAACTTCGATATCTCCGCTCTCAAGCTGACGGCCAATCTCGTTACAGAAATCCCATTCCTGCTCCAGAATTTCGGCCTCCTTGAAGGTGTTTTTATTTGCTTGCAACTTCCAGTTGAGCAGCCGAAAGTAATATTTCAGAGCATCAAGAACCACAGTGTCAAAGCCTTCGTCAATGCAGGGAGGAAGATCCCAGCCCGGCTCTGGTCGAGCGATATCAAGATACCGTTGCTTGATGTCAACCGCGGCTCTCATCAGAATCTGGAATTGCGTGATCATTTGATCAACCAGAATAGGGGACTGCTGTGCCGAATCCTTCATATTGTTGGCATAGGAAAGGCGAACGCGGATGATCTCTTGGATCAGGCGTGAAGGGAAATTGATGAGAACAAGGAGTTCTTCGATATATGGGGGTAAATGCCGATTTGCGAATGCAGTCGCGTTTTCTATCAAGGTGTTCTTTGCTTTCTGGATTACGGCTCCAATGCCATCCAGCATATTGTGTTCTCCTTGGAGTGTCTTCAGACCATCTTCCTTCATAATGCGATCCAAGAAAGATGTGTCATCAGAGAGATCACTATTAGTAGGCTTTAGTCCGGTTTTGCTAAAATCAAGTTCGGCATTTCCAACCCATTTCTGTAGAATGGCGAGTTCTGTGTTGATCAGGATGGTAGTGTTATGCCAGGCGAACACAGCATCGCGACTAGAGCAGTACTCTTCTGAAGCTACGCGAGGATGCGCGGTTTCAAGCTCTCTATGGGTGGAATATAGTGCCTCGCATTTCGCGATTTGGTCGACAATGTCTTCGACCTGCTTGATCGGCGTCTTCCCAATTTCCGTTTCGCCCTTAATTTCGAATTTGATAATATCCTCGACAATAGCGCCTAAACGACCCCGTTGATCCTCGATGAGTTTGCGTTGCAAGGCCACGCTCCGTCCACACATCCTGGCCCGTACACCGAGCCAGATTGCGTGGTTCTGAGCCGCCGACCTGTTGGGTTCCGCGGAGCCAAGCAATCGCTGTTTCTCCTGCTTGACAACGTCACCTTTCAGAACAGAAGCCAACATGGAATGCCACTCAAGGCGTTCCTGATTCTTCGGATTCTTAAGCTCCTCAATAGAAGGCTGATTGTCATCGGTTATAAAAAGCTGGATATCTGGATCGTAGGCGTCGTCCTCGAATGGCATTTCGGAAGAGGGTGACGGATCCTCAAGATCGGAGTATTCACCAGTTACTGCCACTCCATTGTCTTCAAACCGGCTATACCACCCCTGCGGATCCTCGCGGATGCGTTGAACGTACGCCTTCTCCTGTGCCCGATACTGGGCATCGGGATTCCGCCTCGGAGTGCGTTTGTTGGACGACGATCGCTGGCGGTCATCCTGGAAGCTGATATACGGAGGAGGTCGTCGCTGCGGGGCATATGTGTTGGAGGGTGTTCTGGCAGGGTGACTCGGGCGCTGTTGCAACCGGAGCTCGCGCTCGATGAGTGGCGTTCCGTCGATGGCCGGCGAAGACATTTTCTCGAAAGCGGGAGTGCTGATGCTGGCGCCGCGGGGACGCGTCGGGGTAGCGGCTGTCCACGAGCCAAGGGCAGGATGAGCCTGGGAGGGGGAAGAGTTGATAGCGTTGGGCGATGCCATCTGGGGGTCGTAGTGGTCGCCGATGATGGGGCCCGGCCGAACGACATACGGGGGGTTTATAAGATCATCCGATGAGCCGGAACCATCGGAGTCTATTTGTCCCACGTCGGGGCGCTCCATGAGCTGGTATTCGTGGACCGGCTGAGGGTCCATGGCTGGTTGGGTGGTCTCGATGGGGAATTTGGGAAGAAAGTCGGAGGTCAATTAGATGCCAAGCTGCCACTCGGGCTGTGGCGGTGCATCTCCGCATTGCATGTGGCGACAGCAATCAGCAGAAAATAATGGAGAAAACCCAGACTAAGTCAATCAGGCAGAAATATATTGAGACGAAT
This sequence comes from Aspergillus incahuasiensis, assembly GCA_003719405.1. NCBI lineage: Eukaryota > Fungi > Ascomycota > Eurotiomycetes > Eurotiales > Aspergillaceae > Aspergillus > Aspergillus incahuasiensis. The sequence continues at coordinate 21,821 of RHLP01000882.1, forward strand.
CAGAATACAATCAAAATGGATATCGTAAAAAAACTCTGCCGTTTGTAGATCATCAGACCTGATGCCCCTATTCCATACGAATTGTCCCGTGGGCCGTGGGTAGTAACTATACGCGGGAGATCGATATGTCAGACGAACGCAAATTATTGGTGGCTTGGATGACTATGGATGTATCACGGAAAGGAGATAGCACCCATCACATCCTGGAGGATAATGATCACGACATCTACTGCAAATGAGAGGTGATGTTTTCAGAGCCCTATCATACAAACAGCAAGGCGCAATTTGCCACGGATATGCGTTTACTCTGGACTAGTCCAGCCGCCACACTCAACGCCCCCATACCGTATATCCATCCCAGTCCAGTCACAGTACCATTGGCTAGCCAGCAGCATACCTTGACGCCGCCCTCAATTTCGGCCCAAAATACCAAAAACCAAACGGCGCTATCCACCCAATAGCCATCGTGACGAAAGCCAGGACACTCGTCCCCCACCCATATCCCAAAGAGTTATACATATACGGCGCGAAGAGCGGGAACCCAAAGCCCGCTAGACTCCGCAAGATAGCGCAAGCCGCCATCGCACTCGCAGCGTAGGTCTGGTAACTGTCGACAATGTACGTTTGCATACCCTGCAGACAAGAAATGGTGCCGGCTGAGAATATTGCAGCGCCGATATTGGGCATGATCCAATGCGTCCTCCCAATGCTCCAGCCGTACCAGAACAGCCCGACTGTGCTGATGATGGACCCGGTCAAGAGCGCGGGCATGCGGAACTCCGGCTTGCCGGTGTTGTTGTTGCGCGCTTTGAGGGTTCTGTAGATGCGGTCGACTAGCTTGAGGTTGATGAAGAGGCCGGCGAAGGAGCCGACTGCGATGGAGATGTAGTTGATGCTGCTAATGCCGAGGGATTCGTTGTATATTTCTGTCCATATGTCCGGGAAGGTGGCGAGCATGAGGTATGATACTCCAAAAAGGTAGGCCATGTAGAGAGCCATACAGGTGACGATTGGCTGAGTGGTGAAGAGGATGATAGGGCGCTTGAAGGCGTGGAAGAGCTTGTGGATGAGAGGTTCAGGCTTCTCTCCGACATGAAGCTCTTCGTTGCCAGTGTCCTTGACGAGACGGTCTCGCCGCTTTCGTAAAAGCGTGGCTGGGTGACATTCGCGCAGCCAAATGAGCCCAGCTACCTGGACTGCGACGGCTGCGGCAGAGCTGGACCAGAAAACCCAGCGCCATGTCGAGTACTGTGCAATGAAGCCTCCAGCGATAGGCCCGACGGTAGGTCCGAGGAGTGGCCCAAGGGTGTAAACACCCATGGCCTTCCCGCGTTCTTCGGCACTCCACATGTCGCTGTGAGGCGGATTAGCAATCGAAGATTCTCCAGGCGACTAGGGTTTCATCATACCTCACTGCACCTCCTCCGATTGAAAGCGGTGTGCTGCCACCAATTCCGGCCAGGAAACGGAACGCGAATAGTAGGGACTTGGTTTTGGCGAAGCCGCAGCCTAGGTTCCATGCTAGGTACCACACGTTGCTAACCTGAAGCAGACGCACACGACCGTAGAGCTCTGACGCAGGGCCAAAGAATACGGGGCCAATGGCGTAGGCTAGAATGAATATGGCCATGGAGAGGTATATCTCGAAGTCGGTATGCATATCCAGATCACGACCGAGGTTCTGCATGGCTGGGGCTATCATGGATGAGGAGACGGGCGAGATGAAAACGAAGAGGGATACTGTGCAGGTATTCATCCATTTCATTGCGTTGGGCCAGTTTTTTGGGTTATCTGGGTCATCTGGTCCGCTCCAAGTAACAAGATTTGGGTCTTTGGTTGAGAGTTCGGCCGTCTCTCTTGCTGCTTCGAGGTCTTTTTTCTCAGGGAACGGCGAGCTCCCAGTAACAGGCACTTCAGTGTTTCTGTCATTCATTTTGCGGGGTATATGATGAACCAATGTAAAGAAATCCGATTTGGTCTCTATCGAGGTTCGCGTGCTCTATAAGTAGGCTGGTGGTATACTTCAAGCAGCCAATCAGCGGGCAACGGAGCCGAACTCGGGCCCGGAGCACCCTTAGGTATGGAGGTCCTTAACGGCCCCTCGGCTTGTAGTGCTGAGTGCATAGGCCGACGTCGTATCGAGACGGCTATCGTCTGTTACCCCTGGCGACGCATTTGACATGTAAATGCACCGATGGGTAGTCGTCTAAGGTGTCGGATAATTTTCTATCAGGTAGCATCGAGGGAGCGGGCTGCAAATCGCACGCAGTGGCACAGTGAGACTTTGATCATGGTGTGGTACAGCACTCACTAGGTGGACCACAATATGAGCAGAGTAATGCTAAAGGGAAGCCCAGTCTACACTGGCCCTCGAGTTATCTGGTTCCAGAATCCCCAGTCGGGCGAACGAATATTAAAAGCGCTATTGAGATTCGAGTCTGGACAATCGATGCCATCGAAAAGTTTGCCAAACTCAAACGCGTCCGTGAAACTGCCTATTCCCACTTCATTGACGCTCTCCTGCTGTTCGTGGGGTGTCACACCATGATTTGTGCGCAGCACAGCAATGAAATACGGCTCTGGCGTTGAATCACTCGGCGGATTTACATCCCAAGCCTCGAGAGTCTCTTTGAGGATAGAAATGTGCAGGTTTCTTCTGTTTGTGACAATTTCTCCGTGATTGTAATATACTTGTGCAATCTTGGCCCATGTAGCATCCAGTTCTGTTGGAGAGTAGAAGCCAACGGTTGCCAGACTACGCAGGATACAGAGCAGGGCATCCCGCAAGAAAAATGCTTGCGTTTGCCATCGAAGTTTCTTTATGGCTGGGTTCCCGTAAATGGCGTTGTTTGTATCAACTATCTTCTCAGCAAGAGTGCATATGTCTCGCCTTTGCGACTGGGACATGGTCGTTTTCATTAGTGGCGACATTCGAGCACGTAATCGGACGGCGTTGGTGGCAGATCGTACGACTCCGGTGGTCAGGACATGTAGAGGGTTCACTATATCGCAGTATCGAAGAAACCGTCTCTCAATGGAGTCTTCGACTTCGTCAATGAGCCTCTCGGTTTCTTCTGCGTTTTTCATTTCGATTGTAGCGCCAACCTCTTTCATTTTGATCCCCGTCCGAGTATAAAAGTTGGATAGCTCAATCCGTGACAAGCAGAAGATCATTTCCGAAGCACCTTTGAGCTCTGTAGGTTCTTGGGTCATACCAGGGAAGATCTGGTCATCGTTGATGTTCAGTGGTCGCTTTGTGTCCCAGCTATTCGGCGCTATGGAAATCCCAGTGCCAGAAATTTGGCCCGCGTAGCTATCAAGCGGAAGTAACTGCCAGAAGAGGCGCCGTCGCATCTGCACCTCAAATGGTGGTAGTCCCAGTACTTCGCCGTCGCGATGGAGACCCATGCGCTGTGCTAGACGAACTGCTATGCCTGTTAATATCCAGAATGTGTTGGAATCGAGTTGGGTGCGTATGGCGATGAGATAGATTGTGTAAGCCTGCAGTACTGACATAGATGTAGTCTTCAGCCACGAAGCATTGACAAGTGCTTGGTAGAAGGCAGACTGGTATCCAGACATCAAATGAACTCTCGGTGTGTTGAACTCTTGCAAACAATCAGCGTCTGACGCAGAGAATGCAGCAAAGTAATAGATGACAAATAGCAGGCACTCATCGCTTTTTGAGGCCACAGTCGACTGTTTGGAAATGGTGTTGATCATAGCCGCGGCAGTCGGAACATGGAGAACTTTGCATAGCGGCTCGACATTTTGCACGTATATGCTCCAGAGCTTCGTAGCCTCCTCATGGCTGGGATGTAGCTCGGCGAGGCTCTTGGTACTTCCAATCATCGCACCTATTACTGCGTATGCTGTTTCTTGCCCAGTTGAACACTCGTTATCAGCCACTCTGTAATCCTGGTGAACATCGGGGTCTGAATCTGAGAATTCACTCAGGTCTGCTTCTCCGTCGTGCAGGAGAATGCTATCTATATAACGGGATTTGCCGTTGGCCGAGACAAGCTGGCATGGCCTACTGTTTGCCGTTGATGTTGGACCCTCGCTGCGCTGATCCTGAGTGGATTCAGGTCTCGACGTGGACTCCAGAGGGAGGAGATTGTTGTCTTGCAATATGCGCTCGTAACGAGCTAGGCGGGCAGGCACGTCCTCAGACTGGCTTCGCTTCCTCTTCCGTCGCGGTTGGGGAGCCTGATAATCGCACTCAACCTTGGCCTTGCTGCAGCTCGAGCATGCTGGTGCAGTTCTGTCACATTTTATCTTCCTGCGCACACAAGATTGACAATTGAACCGCTTCCTTGATAGGCCGCTACTAGGCTCACTTCTCGCGCTGGAATATTGGGTATCGGCTGGCGCTGGTGCTATTGGGACGAGGCGTGGATTTGTACTTGCTTCCATGACTTCAATTTGTGTCCAAGTCACGATGGACAAAGATATATACGGAAACACCCTAAGATCGTTCAGGGCATCATGCTCGCGCAAGCGCAGTGAGAAACATCATAATGATCTAGCCAAGATAGCGCTCAGAGTCTTTTGCTATAGCAAAGTTATTGCACCTATAAGGTCGATGGAATACGAATGGTGGGTGACTTTCAGGCGAGAGATTCGAGGCTGTGGTTTGGTGCCTGGTCGCATCAACTGACCTTCCGAGGCCCGACTGGCATTCTACTTAGGCCATTTTAGAGGAAACAAACATCTTACTGGACGGACTTTGGTCTTTTTCGTATCAGAACAAGATATAGAATTAAGTAACAAAGAAAGAACATCCTATCAAGCAAAAAGTCAATCGTCCATTGAAATTGACCCTCACTCCCCCCGCTTCCTAACATACTTCGTATGCAGCCCCGTTGCAACAACAATTCTTTCCCCGCTCTGCCCATCCTTGTCCTTAACTTTGTAAATCTCCACACTCAAAAATGCCAGCGTGCCCCCCATCTTCAACGCCTTAGCCTCAACCTCGAGCGTCTCCCCCTCGCTCGCAGAACTCAAATACGAAATATGAATGTCCGTGCTCACACCCGTGTACGTGCCGCCATACGAGGCAATGGCCATCCCAGCCGCCCAGTCGACAATACATGCCGTCAGCGTACCATGCAGCCCGCCCTTGGAGTTTGCGTGCGTCTTTTCGATTACCAATGACGCGTGTATCGTACCGGGCTCTGCAGCGGTGATCGAGATGTTGTTCAGCAAGAGGGCGTAGATGGGGCTAGCGGACTTCTGAAGCTGCCATGCTGCACGGACGTGCGTGAGGGTTGAGGGTGGAATTGATTCCATGTTTGTGAGAAGTTGTCGGACGGGCGATCAATTCGGAAGCATCAAAGGGGCCAGTGGAGGGGTTGAAGTCGACAGACGGACTTGGAGAGCTGACGCTGGAAGACGGATCCGCGCCGCTTTTCCGTCACCCGCCAGGACCCTAGGACGGAGCTTCCGAAGTGAAGCCAACCATGGGGAAGCGTAACTGATCCAACACGGCGTGCGAGAGAGAAGCATATATTCGACTTCACACATGTTTGATCTACGCGTCGGTTGAGACTCTTGTTGCCGCTTTACATGTGATTCGAACCCTACCCTCACAAGCGTGGAAGATCACTAGCACGGCTCGCTCTCACTTTCTCCAAAATGCTGCGCCTGGATAGCAAGGTTGTCCCATGACAGGCCTCGGCCAAACAACCGACGAAGGCTGGGGCATCGGCGCTGCAATTGCCACCAAGCTCTCTCAACAGGGCGATCTGAACCTGAAGAGTATCTATCTAACAACGCACTATGTGCTGCCGATTATGGAGAGCCAGGAGACTAGCGGTGCCATTGTGGATGTCTCGAGCATCGCGGGGCTGCGGTATATCGGCAAACCCCAGGTCGCGTACTCGGCAACCAAGGCGACCATCATGCAGTTTACGAAGACGACGGCCGTGATCTATGCGGCTAGGAATGTTCGGCTGAATACGGTTGTCCCGGGCTTGATCTATACGCCGTACACGCGGGAGTTGCTAAAGCGGTATGCGCCAGAGGGCCAGGAAGAAGAGTATATGCGGATGCGGGATCAGCAAGTGCCGATGAAGCGGATGGGGGATGCGTGGGACGTGGCTAGCGCGGTGGTGTTTTTAGTCTCCGACGAGGGGCGGTATGTTACGGGGCAGGAGACCATTGTCGATGGTGGGATTACTGCGTCGACTGGGAGGGTATGAAGGGAGCGCAGTTGCGGGCGTGATGATTTAGGGCTAGCTGCTTGCACTCAAGAGCGGCTACTCCGTATGCTCCGCGCGGGTATACTTGGTACGCGAAAACTTCATAAATAGCAAAAGTTGAATTAGTCGTATTGTCTACTATTGTACGCTAGATACACAACTATAGTCTCCAAAGCACTGGATCGGGTGGTACCCGCAAACCTCCAGCTCCCCACGGGCATGTTCCGCTCACACCCTGAGAGACGAGACATCCTATATACAAACACACCCTGCATACAACCCACAAAGACCACCACCACCAACAACAAAACAACCCCTCAGCAAAGCAAAACACCCCCAAAAACAAAACCCAAGCAACAACAATAGAACCCCCTACCCTGTTCGCCTCAGCATAGACGTCCCTCCCACAGCACAGCACCACCGCCCCAACACAAGCACCGAGCACCCCGCGAACCAAAAGCGCGGCAGTCCGCTCGACAGCTCCCTGGAAGGCCCGATCTCCGCGCCGCAGCTAAATCGCCTCTTCGTCACGGACATCCCCTACGGGCGGATCTTCGCCGTGCACCACCGGACACAGCCGCATGGGCGCTCCTAATCGAGAACGACGGCGAGCGCACAGGCCTGGCCTGGCCTGGAACCCGTTCTCAAACACGATCCTCATTGCCGACTTCAAGCACGGCATCCTCGAGCTGGACCAGTCGTCCGCACCCGCCTCACAGCCCTGGCCTCCCGCTACACGGGCGAGCGCCTTAGGGGGCTCAATGACCGTTACTTTGGAAGATGCTGGTGGCGTAGATCAACATAAGACTTTCGCCAACAAGCTGCTGGAGGGTCTGGATGGCTATGCACAAGGCAAACCTGTACGCGAGCCGGCTTTGATCGTTGCGCTTGAAGAAAAGATATCCTTCATCGACACCCGGGAGCCGCTTTCAGCGAGGCTTTGATCCGCGATTTCTCGTGTCGGATATGCTCGTTATCGTTAGCCACACCGTTAAGGACAGTCAGTGTCTTTGTGGCATCTGCAATCCGCTGCTTCTGGACCGGCCAGCGGGGGGGGGGGGGGTTCGAGAAGGGTGAAGTTGA
>RHLP01000884.1:0-22558 GCA_003719405.1 Aspergillus incahuasiensis
TGAGGGAAGAGAGGCGGCCGAAGAGCTCTTGCGAAGGTTGGAGGTAAGGGAGCTGCTGCGATCGTGCGAAGGATCCTGGTTTTTGATTTGGAGCTGTTCCTGTTAGCTTGAAACCGGTGGTGACGGCGATGGGTGGAAATACCTCGAGCTGCTCGATGCGCACACGGTAGGTCTCAATGTCCTTCTCATAGACCACAATCTTGGCCTTGGCGTCTTCCAGGGCCTGGTCGCGCTCCTGCTGGATAACGGACAGGCGGTTGTTGTGCTGGTCGAAGCTGTTGGTAATTTGATCCTCGAGCTCCTCCACGAGGCGTGCACTCTTTTGCTTCTCGGCCATGGCTTCTGCGACAAGAGATTCCTTCTTCTTGATCTGCTCGTCGCGCTGCAGGAGCGTGTCCTCTAGGGTGGCAACCAGCAAAGCAAGCTCGTTGACCTTGCCGTCCTTGACCGAGATGGCCTTGTTGAGTTCGTCAAGCTGGCTGTTATCGTTCTGCCTGGCGTCAATCTGCTTGCGTAGATCCTCGTTCGTGTCCAGTAGCTCGGCATATTTGTCAGAAAAGTGCTGCTTTTGCATCAGAATTTCTTGGATTTGGTCAGCCAGGTTGTCCGCGGTGACATCTGAGTTGATCAATTTGGAAACCATGCCGAGCAGCTTGACGAGCTCGTCTCTGGACTCCGTAATCTCAGTGCGAAGGGTCTTCATGGCCTCTTCGTGCTGGCTGTTGTGCTCCGCGAGGCGCAGCTCATGCTCGGCGTCGGCAGCAGCCTTTGCTCGAGCTTCCAGCTCCACCAGCTCATGCTTGTGAGACTCCTGCAACGACTGCAGGTCATTCTTGAAAGACTCGACAAGGTCTTTGTGGCTCCCAATCTCTTGTTCGAGTTCGGTGATACGAGCCTGGCGCACCTCGACCTCTGTCGATGTTGATGCAGAGTCAGTTGCCTGCTTCTGGGACTCTTGCAACTTCTCAAGGGCCGCGATCTTCTCGAGGTGCGTAGCAGCCGTGCTTTCATGCTCTTCAATCTTGCGGGTTAACTCTTCCACCACCTGCTTCTGTCGAGCACGCTCCCTCTCCAGCTCGGTAACTGTCGCCTCTTTCTCAGTAGCGTCGGCAGCGTCACGGGATACACCATCAGAGCCCATTGTGTCAATTGTGGCCAGAGCACTGTTCAGCTCCGCCAGAGTAGACTTGAGCTGATTCTCGGATGATTGCAATGACTCAATAGCGGTCTGGTGCTTACTCTTCCACTCCGTCAGCTCGCCCTCGAGATGAGTAATCTTCTTCCCCTGCTCCTCCACGTGTACATCCTGAGCCTTAGCAGCCTCCTCCTGAGTCTTCAGGATGGCCTTGAGCTCCTCAATCTCCTCGAGGAGGACCTTCTCCCTCATGTCATGAGCTTCCCTCATCTGGACGAGTGTGTTTTCCTGCTGAACAACCTGGTCTCGCAATTGATTAACGAGACCACGATCAACCGGGGATGCTCCCTGCAAGCTGGATCGCTCGCGAGTGAGTCCTGAGATGATGGTGGACTTCATTTCCATCTCCTTCTTCACGCTTTGGTTCTCCGCCTCAAGCTGCTGAATCCGTTCCATCCGAACATGAAGCTCGTGCATTGCGCCGTCCAAATGGAGTTCGAAGTTTTGCAAAGTATCAGGCTGGGAAACAAATTCCTCAGTAGCAATCGTGCGCAGTCCGTTGATTGAGCGATGAGCGCGGTCGAGGTTGGACATGATGCTCTGGCTGGTCTTGCGGCGGATAACATTGAAGCCGGGAGTCGCCGGCGGCGATGAAGACCTCGACCTTTGCAACTCTGTCTTGAGCGATTCAATCAAGGACAAGGTGTCTTCGTGCTCCGCCTGCAGCTCATCGTACTTCTGCTTCATCGTGTTGACGCTCTCTTGGTGCTCCAATAGAAGTTTGCGCATCTCCTCATCGTCCTGGGCTCCATTCGACAGGTGTCCGTCCTGTGAACCCACAGTGGTTTGTGGAGTATTTACATTATATGAGTCGCGCGAAGTCGCAGGCTCCCCGGCCAAGGATAACTCCGATGAGAGTGATTGCGAGAAGGAATGTTGTGTTCCAGTCTTCGAAGCGGGGGCCTTGGGATCCTCTAAAAAAGAAATCGGGCGAGAAATGGGAAGGGTTGGAGGGGAGGCAGAATGGCGGGCCTCGTCCGCGGCATCCTGCCGAAGTTCCGCCATGGCTCTCATGGCTTCTTCGTACTTGGCTTCGAGAGCCTCATAGTCATTGAGTGTGCTTTCGTGCTGCATGCGCAGATCAAAGAGTTCTTGGTTGACAGTCTCCAGCTTGTCAGAGACAACGCGCATTTGAGTGGGGCTAAGCGGCTCTGAATCATGAAGCGACTGCAGGCGGCTAGTAGCGTTTTCGAGGACCTTGAGATCGCAATCGCCCTCTTTTGTCACTGGCTCGCTGGCTGCAGCCTCGTCCTCATCCTCCTCAGGAATCGGGTCTGATAGACCCTCATCAGAATCAGGAATGGCAGTTTCGGCGGCTTCGGTGAGGACATCAAGAGACAACCCTCGCTTACGGGGTTGGTAAGCTCCGGGTGGCGTGGGAGCCTGTTCAGGCTTCTCGGGAGCTTCGACCTCCTTGTTATTCTGCTGGACGTGGTCTAGTTCGTAAAGAAGGTTGTCCAGTTTTCCGAGGCTTCGCTGGCGGTCCACAACGTGCTCCAGGCGATCAATCTCCCGTTGCATAAGCTCCATGTCTTGGTCAGCTTCGGCTAGACGCTCTTCCAGCGTAGAAATGTACTCTTCGCAGCTGGCCTCGCTCTCACGAGCGCGAGTAAGTTCTTTCCGAAGCTCAGCCACCATTGCCGCGTGCTGCTCCTCGCCAGAAGCTTGACCGTCAATCTTAGACTCCAACTCGTGAAGGTAGGTCTCCGTGCTCGTCTCCCGATCCATGAGCTTCTGGATGCGCGCCTGGAGTTGCGAGTTGACCGTCTCCACATAAGTGCACTTGGTCTCGCGTTCGAGGAGGGTACTTTCCGTCGTAGCCAACGAAGCCCGGGTGTTTGATAAAGAAGATTCCAGTGTTTGAATCGTCTTTTCGTACTCGAGCACGACCTGTTCAACCGATTCCGCAAATGAGTGCGACCGCTTGAGCCTTTCGACCGAGTCTCCCACGAGAGACTCGTTCTCGCCTTCGGTTTGCTGTGAATCCCTTGCAAGTTCTGAAATTAGCTTCGCATGGCGCTGGCTTAGCGCGTTGTAGCCCTCCTGGACGTCGAGTAGCTGATTTTGGAGTTCAATCTCCCGCTCGTTCTGGCGCTCGGCGCGCTCCTGGGGAGCGACAGCCCGTCGGTCATTATCCTCCACGTTACGCAGTTGCTGTCGTAAGAACGCAACTTCAGCTTTGAGTCTCTCAATCACAGCATGCTTGTCGCTGTCATCGGCAACCTGCTGAATACGAGGCTTGCTTTGAATCGCTCTGGCTCTTTGGGCGTACTGGACAGTGTTCAAGGTTTCACTGAGGTGAAACTCGGCCGGTGTAACACAGGCAATCATGTACGTATACGCATTTCCACCCAGCGAGTCCTGCAGCAGCCGAGTAAGCTTGGAGTCACGGTAGGAAACATGGGACCCGGCTTGGCGAGAAGACAACTGCGAGATGACCTTTCCGAGTGCGGCAAGACCAGCGTTGATCGAAATCCCCTCGCGTGCACGCTCCCCAGAGGCCCCGGTATTTTTCAGCCGCTCGCTTCCGGCCAAATCGACGAAATGCAGCTTGCTGTCGACGGTTATAGATTGGTCGCCGCTGGACAGATCTGCGGGCATGGACATGCGCTTGTCTTTTGGCGAGGTTATGCCATTGGCGGGTTTTCGTTGAACCAGGTTCAAGCTGAAAACAGCATGGGATCGCGACGATTTGGCGTTGATGGCGGTGGAGTCAGTCTGACGAATAGATGAACCGAAATTGAGGGCGCCGATCAAGTCGTCGAATGAATTGATGCTGACCTGGTGCAGGCCGGTTAGAATGATACGGCCTTTGGTGTCTTCACGGATGGTCACGTTGCTGCGGTCTACCGCGGCGACGGAGTCAGGGAGGAGTAAATCCCTCAATTGTTCGTTGTAAATCTGCCGCGGTCAGTTCTGCTTCAGAAACAATCAATATGGTTATACCTCGACATATGTAGCTTTCAGCTGCCAGCTCTTGTCGATGGTCGACTTTCCAAAGCTAGATGTGGAGCTGACCGAGTATCGGGATGGTGTGCGGAGGCCGGTGGAGCTATTGCGAGAATGTTTTGGGCCTTCCAGCTTCTCAAATAGATGTTGAGCAGCGCGCGGGATTATACCTATCATCGATCAGTGGCTGTGTTTTGCGACAATCGATCCTACTCACCCGTTGACTCGGCATCCTGCTCATTTGGGCCGGCCGTCCCCATTGTGTAGGATTTACCGGCACCCGACTGACCATAGGCCAAAATAGACACATTGTAGCCCTGCAGGAAAGAGCTGACACTATCGCTGAGATAATCCCAAACGCCCTCTTGGTCGACAGTCTCGGCGAAAACGCGATCGAAGACAAACAATTTGCGCCCTTGGGGAACGTCGACAGCCAAGCTGGTCGGCGACGTGACATGGGCCATTGAACGCTGGAATCGCTGCGGGATCAATTCATAACCGGGATCGGTGGGCTTCAGCGGAGGGCGGACACGGACAGCTGCAATTGGATCAGTATGAAGCGATTGTTGCGGGGTTATCCCACGGAGTTTGGGATAACGCACCAACTTTGACCGCGGTTTTCCCATCCTCGTCAGACGCCCTACTCCCCCCATTTTTGCTGCTCATGCTCAACCGGCTGTTGCTCCTTGGGGTGCGCATCAGGGCGCTAAAGGGTCTCTGAGGCCCTGCGCCCGTGGGCGACGCTGGCGGCGAAGCCGTCATGGCCTTATTATAACGATCCGCGATTGATGATGACGAGGACGATGCGTGAGTGGGTCGATTGTTATCGGTCGTCAAGAAAGCGAAAGGAAGGAAGTCATCAGCGATTGAGGCTGTTCAAACGGAATGGTGGTCGGCGTTTATCGGTAGTGGGACGGAGTGGCAGGGTCGGAGAGATTCGAGCAATCGCAACTGGCGGCCTGCGACACGATTTGCGATGTCAACAAATCTTCTGTTTCCGTGCGGAAAGCAGGATCGAGCAGAGCTCGGACGTGGTGGCCGGTAAAGTACCCCGGGCCTGTTGAAAGAGCAGCTATTAGAATTGAGTTCCTTTCAGCTCCGACTTGTAGAAAAAAGAAAAAAGAGGCAGATGCACAGGCCGGTCAGACGATCAGGGGTACGGAGAGTTGGGCGGTGGTACCGTAGAGCTGGACCCTGGCCCAACGCGAGAGGAGGCGAGAAGCAGCACTTACAACAAACAGGAGCGACGGACAGTAAAGAGCGGCGGGCAAGGAGTGGGAGGGAGGCGAGAAAAGGAGAGACGACAAGAGAGAGAAAGTTGAAGGTGAGTGTTGACAGACTGACGGTCTCCTGAACCGCTAAAGTTAATTAACTAGTCCGGCGCCCTCGGCGAATTGTCTCTTGACAACAGACCCAGTCGAGCCGTCTCGTTCATCTACGGAGAGCCCAACACTGAGGCTAATTAGAGTTGTCTGGCCTGTTCTTGTAAGAGTGTCACTGCGATGATCCCATCCTCGCCCTCAAGGCCACATCGGGCAAAGCACGGAGCATCTGCCATATTAAATTAATCAAATCTGTATGGACTATGAACTCATGCGCCATAGCTCCAGTTCCTGGCTCCAGGCTGGGGAAGTTGGAACCAGACGGCTCATCTCACGAGCCAAAGGCCGGCGGGGGATCTCCCTACCAGCACAATTATTCGATGGTGCTCAATAATTCGCAGTATCGAGACAGTACAGATATATCCAGGTTGTGCCTGTGCCAGTGTCTGTGTGTATATCTGTCGTCTGTCCGCTGGGTGACGGAGCTAGGCCAGAAGCAGTCATGTGAAACGCCCAAACTCATCCTCCAAACTCATCCTCCTTGCACGCGAACTCCGACTCCAGCTCCTCCAACGGCGGCGGACGGACGGACAAAGAAGGAAACTACTCCAACCCCAGAAGTGCCGGCGTGTTCCAGATAAACAAGGCCGAAATGAAGATTCTCCCAGCTCCCGCGCCCAGACCTTTCTGCCGCCCGAAGCTTGTGCGGGATGCGATCGTGCCACAAGGTCTCCTGGTGTTCTGCGGGTCGCCGGGTGGAAGCTGGACAGCTTTGCGCAGCAGCGGCTCTGTGGAATCACCCAGGAAGCTTTGCAGCTAGATAGACCGACTACAAAACGCAGACCCAAGAGTCAACACTCTCCCCAACCCAAGCGGTGGACTCGCAGGTCGCAATTGTTACTTAGAGAAGCCGCTGATCGACCGAGCAGAACAATCAGCGAAGTGGACCTCCCAAAAGCAATTCCCATGCGAACTGATCCTGGTCCCCTGCAATTTGAGGCTTTGACCTGGAAGTATCTTTGGTCTGAGCTAGACATGGTTCATGGATGTTGTACTCTCCAATCTCTTCCCCATTCGCAATCAACAGATGCAGTGGTGAAAACGAATCGACGATGCACCTATCATCGATGATATAGTCTGCATCGTTTACTCAATATATTGATCTCCATTCTTCTACCAGATCTCAATAGCGATTGAATCGGAGGACCCAAGCATTTGACTGGACAACAAATAATCACCAGAGCCTTACCGAATCTATGGCCCATCTCTTGCTACCAAGACTCCAAATAGTCCCTTTACTATTCTTGATCGCAAAGCAAAGGACTTTTCCGGAGTAAAGTCTAGTATCTAAGCAGGCTATCGATCCGCGCCTCCGTGAAAACCGTTGAACGCCGAGACACGAGACCCTCTTTTAAAAGTTTAATTAGCCTCGCGAGTCGCAAGTGGATCAGAATCCCAGATTCTCAAGCGTAAGGCAACTGCAAGCTGTCATCCTCAGAGCTCAGCACACGCCATGAGTGAACTGCTTATGCCTTACGGGGCAACCCCCGAGCATAGCGATCGTCCACTTTAAATCACGGCTTACATTTCGGGCCCTATCCTAGTCATCGCGCATTTGCTGCTGAGCCTCAAATCGACGATCCTATCTACCCATCCAAGGCCCCTAATCTGACTAGGTACTACTCCGGAGTCCGGACGCGAGTCGCAGCTCCTGACCCAACGGAACAACTCCGTCGCCTCCACGAACCACGCGGCAGTCCAGCCGATCTTCACCTGTGCAGGAAGCTCAATATCGTCGAATCTTGGTAGACTCAGGGCAATTAGGTTTCGGTGCAGCTTACCCTGGGCTCCTAAGTTCTAATTAAGTTCTTGACCTTGAGTAGTAGTTCCACTGTTCCAGCTTTCCATCGCTAAATATTACTCGCCGTTGATCGCGTGGGAAGCCAGCAGCTTGGGTTGGACTAATTAGGGCACTACTAGGGTACGATTGAATACGCCGCGCGGATCTAGTTCGCCTCTCGCCTTTTGCCTTCCTTCTCGACAATGTTTTCTCTACGTAGATGACTTTGCGCGATCAATCCATAGGGCTCACTCGTTGCCATTGCGCCTGCGGAGTACTTCGTACATTACACTATGCAAAAGATCGTAGCGGCCCATACCTATCGACACGATCCTTAATCCTTAGTCACCAACAAAGTGATGCATAATTGGATCTTGAGCAGGGGGGGGTTCCATGGTCCGCCAAACTATCGCCAGCCGCACGAGTCACGACAGGGGGAGTACGGTATCTGTACATGACAGAATGCTGACGCTTCTGTAGGTATAACGAGTACCGCCGGGCTTCGTCGGGGTTGTCGGTCGAATGTCTGGATACCGCCGGTATGATGGAGTCTCAACTCGTAACGAGGTTTATAGTTGTGCATTTCCCCCACTGATATCTAGGATAAAGCTACCGGGCAAGTCATGCATGCGCAACAGCCCAGACTTGAACTGTCTAAGCAACTATAGATAACCTAGATCCTCTTTAAACTCGTGATCGGCCAGTTAGTATATTATCTATAATGAAGGGCAATGGGCGATGCGTCTTGTCCACCACTGCACTGGGCTGCAAACAGTATTATCTTAATAGGGCAGTATTATGCAGACAGTGGAAGGAGACGTGGGATGAAGCTTCCAGTGCTCTATATCCTCAGTGACGGTCTCGATCACGATCATTATTAGGGCATTGTTGGCCACAAAGCAAAGGACCATTCCGAAGTCACGGTCTATCTAAGCAGGCTATCGGAATTCCTGGATTCCAATAGACACCTTTTGCAAGTTGTGGTCACTACCTCCAAGAGGTAGATCTAGATCTAGTGGAGTACACTAATGGTGGTAAATATGGCGCAGAAGAGAAGGGCCCCAGAACGACAAGGCAGAGCACAGCAAACCCCAAGCAAAGCATCGCATCGCATCGCATTATATAATAATAAAACAATAGCCGGTGACTAATAATGGCGATCTATAGTTCTATCTCCCGTCACTACAGATATCTATCGGACGTCGCAAGCTCGTTCTAACCTGCACTGGTAATGAAACCTGCTGCTGATGTTACTCTTTTTACCCCTTCCTCCGGCCTCACCCGCCCCTGGCGCTCTGGAGCCCTCGGGATGGTTCCGGCCTTCTCAAGTTCAAGGAATGTCTTTAGCCAAGCTTCGACCGTATCGACCGTATTGTCCCGCCTAATCCAGCCAAGCAACCTCTGATCTGAACCTTAGGAAGGGATAGGGAAGGCGGCGACGAATCCTCACTGTCCCCTCAATTGAAGGCCGCCCAGTCGACCCAGTCAAAAGCCCTTGGGTCTCCGCCCTGGGTTGCACAAATGTGCTCCCACACCGATCGCTTGTCCCGAGCCCACGCTCCCAAGTTGATGCTCTCTATATCACACACAAGGCTTGTGTCCTCGGATAGCCGCTCACCGAAGTGCGCGCAAATACCTCGGTAAAACTCGCGCTGGATGATGACGTCCTCGTTCACAAGGTCAAATAACCTGTTTGCTGCGGGGGGACTTGTCGACGCCCATACGCTTAGGCCCGCAAGAGCGGAGGCATTGGGACATTGCCAAAGATGCTTAGAGAGCCGGGCTGCGGGGAATAGGGGCGCGGTTTGCAACTCTTTGCAGAGAATAATATAAAGAGCCAGCGCCAGCGCTGGGGATGAGCCTTGGCCTGTTTTTATTCTTTTTTTGCAGGGTATTTTGTCAGTTAACTATCTATAAACCTGGCTCGGCTTCCACGCACTGCGGTCTGAGGAAACATCTAGCTATGGCTAGAGTGACAATGATATAACGAAGGCGGGGGGAAACTCCAAGCTCTCAAGCTAGAGAGCAGAAGAGTGCAGGCAGGCAAGCTAGCGACAAATTCATGGCCACTTGCTAGAAGACAAATTACAAGCGCAACAATCAGGCAACGACGAGAAGGGGGACAAACATCTTTGATGAACCTGGGAACCAGGATACAAGGCATATGATTTGCGACTCTCAAAAGGCAGCCGCTGACTGGAAATGCTCACAGAACCTCCCCTGAGAGATCTCACATGTGATAGCCATGCAAGTCATGAGGCGGGATATCTGGAAGCTCATTGTTCGCCACTAGAATCGCCCGGTAGCGATTGATAGAAGCATAGGGCTTCGCATTGGGGTCTGTGTTGAAAAAAAGAAGAATCCAAGACAGGCACCCAACGAGGATTGATATTGCTTCTGAGAGCCTTCATTCGGTCATTCAGTTTCAATGACTCGTCCACACGAATATTTCCTACCGCATCGGTGAGCATCGGCAACCATGCCTGATCAAGTTGATGGTGGATATCTCCAAGATCACGGAGATACAGTAGGAGCAACGCTTCAACCAGTGCGGCATGGGTGGGAATCTTCACTGGATAAAGAGTACTCCAGGGACCAGTACTGCCACTTGGTGCTGTCCGAGGTGGAAGCCGGGCATCATTCGTGAACATGTAGGTGCGGTCGGTGCTGGCAACAGGGTCCAGGGTGATCTCCGGAAATGACCAGAGGAGGTGCGACTTGGCGTACAGCGAGAGATTGCGAAGTGCTGGTATTCGGGTCCAACATGGAGATGGACTCGAGCGACTGCATGGTAACAGTTCTCAGCGCGCGCTGCAAGCTCGCGTCCAGAATACGGTTGGCTTGGAAGGAGGACGCCGTCTCGGCGATCCTATTTCAACTCAGGGCAGTCGCGGTTTGCGCAGCGGTTGAAGTGCCCGGTGGCAACGAGTGCATTGGCAGCGGCATCGATATCCTTGTCGGGGAGAACAAAGTCAATATCCTGGAACTGGATTAGCCTTTCATGGTTGCCAATGACCAATATAGGATTATAATCACCCGAAATGAATGGTTCACGCCATGACAGCCAACAGCCCACCAGCCAAAGAGAACATGGGGGATACGCGCGTTGTCGAAAATTCGAGCGATATCCGCTACATCTGAGGTTAGCGCTTTCGCTGCACACAATTTCGAAAAATAACCTACCAGCTGGAAGAGCACCGTTTCGGGGAGGAGGCATTGCGAATTGATCTTAGAAGCGAGAATAATGGCGGAAGAAAGGATGCTAGAGTATCGGATGAGAGGGATAATCCGGCATGGTGAGGGGGTGATGTTCTTGCGGGCTTTTATATCAGTCGGCCAAGATCACCAGTCTCTTTCACTCAGAAGATCTCTTGGACTCTGTTATTTTGAGCAGGCTTCTCCCTCATCAATGGAACTGGAATAAAACTTTGGTGCCCATTGACGTATTCGGAAGCCAGATGGGATCAATCGTTCGTGACCGGCTCATACGACTCGCAAAATAGACAGGATGTGTGATCACTGGGTACCAGACATATCGCACAAAGAATCTGACGCACATAATGAGCTGCAATCTGCTTTGGTATCGCCGCTGTGGCTCGAAACGTTTCTAGTTCTTTCGTCGGAGGTGCGAATCGTAACATTCCCGGTTCGAATTGATTGAGGACTGCAAGGGAGGAAGAAAGCATCGCTGTCCCTGGAAGTTTCAAGTGATCTCCAACTTCCACTCCATCACGCTCTACAATCTTGCACCAGCTACTGCTGCGTACCACCGCTTTTGGTCAATGCGCTTTATCTGACCATTTCCGGCACTTATTCGCCGTGGCGCTCGAGTCAGCCGAGCTATGGTCAATTCTCTCATCTGAAAACATACGCTCTTTGGCCTTTGTTCCGACGAGGGGGCGCGATAGACCGCGTGATTGCTAGGCTGCGCGGAAAATCGCTTCTGGGACGTGCCGTGTTGATCCTCATGGGGAGATCTTTATAACTCTCGAGGATAGGCTGGGTCGAGTCTTGGGACAGGGAAGAGAGCAAAAAGCGAGGCCAGCGCCAGAGATTGTCCGTCGCATCTTTTTCTGGTCGGCTTTGTCAAGATCAGGATCGAAGGTTCGGCGGCGCAGGTTGGCGATGGAAGTCAGGACGTGTCGGCGGATTTGCGACATGGCGAGTCGGCCAATCGAATTCGGGACCGGGTGTTGGGACGGAGGCTGGAGTCGATGGTGCGAGTGAGAGGTGAGAGGTTCATTTGTTCAAAAAGCTGTGATGGCCCCAATTGAGGTTCTCGGGGCGAACTTTGTTTTACTGGCGAATTGGGTCGGTGAAAGGCAAGATCTGTTCATGACCTGGTGTGGTTAAATCTGAGGCAATATTGAAGAAATGGGGCAAAAAGCTGAAAGGCTGATCGTGCAGGTCTGGATACACAAGAGAGGCGTGGCGCTTCGCGGGCGGAGTTGATATATTCGCGCAAGAGCTGTTGATAACAATTCATAGATGGATTATCTCTCGCAGTCCATTGCTTGTAAGCACCAGGGGAACAGAGACGTAGAATGGACTACGAGTTCCGAAAAAGCTCACGTATACTAGCTGCGAGTCATTACGGCACCAACGCCTGACCCTAATTCTTAATCCTTCAAAACTGTAGTCTCAATCATAGATGCATGGATATGGAAGTTTCAACCACACTGCAAGCCCACAAAGTCAAGCCATTCACTTGTCCGCACACCTTCAGACGTCTGCTTCTGCCCGGCTGCAACCCGAGCCCGCATGCACCGTCACCAAGAACCGAACTTGAGGTGAGAAATATCTATGGACCGCGGCATGATGGCGAATAAGCACCGAGGAGCCGACCAACGCGAAGAACGAGCCGATGACGCATAGTGGGACGGTTAGGGGAGGGATCGGTCCGAAACAACTAGGAGTTTAGAGACGGAGTGGACTGCGACTCCCCTAAAGAGGCCACAGAAAGACAATGCCGAGATCGTGTCTGTCCTTGGTGAGGGTATTTGGGGGGTCTCCAGCTGCAAGCAGCCCATAACGCGGTATCGTCGCCGTCAAGATCTAATGTGGTGATGATGCGGTCGGCGGCGGCGGAGTTGAGATCCGGCTTGGAGCGGCTTTCGCGAGCGGAGGAGCGTAAGGAAAAGTGCAATAGAGAAAGATTAGTCGATTGCTGATGCTTGTCTGTTCATACCCACTACCCAGACAATCAGGGACTTCCCCGCGATGGGCGATGGGCGATGTGGGCCTGGGCATGGAGCTGCCGATCGGTGAAGATCTAGGCTCTAGTACGGGAGGGCCGGGGTATGTAGAGTAGATCGAGGTCGAGCAGACACCCCATCGAATACGAGCACGCACCAAGGAATGCCACTATAGCACCATTCATGATGACATTGCAGGGTCTTAGCTTGAGCAGAACATCTTCCTGGGCCATGGAGTACCTAATAGAGAGCGCAACCCCAGCAAAAATTGCTAAGTGACCGTTTAAGCATTATATGACCATGGACCTTTTACATGGCAACTATGACCCGCACTCCTTGGTATCCCATATGACCTTTTGGGACAGCTCTTTTATGTACCCGGGGAGCTTCCGTAGATATTACCGAAGGGCAATCATGTCTTTCTGTGATACATGTCTCGATGGTAACTTTATCTTCCAAACGGGACAGTGCGCGCTGTGACACGTCAGTAAGATGGCCCTCAGAACTGGATGCATACTTCGCTCCTTCATGCTGTCCAGAGGTGATCAGTGCGTCTTTCCTCAGTCCCTTTCGCAACCTTGTTGCTTCAACTACATTGAGGCTCGGATACAATATCCCGATAAGTGCTTGCTTGCAAGGCTATCCGGGCCCACGAATCAATCGTACATCATCGTATCAAGGTGTCTGCTTGTGACATACCAAGCAGCTTCCCATTTTATGAGACATTATAGAGTGAATAGCAACTACTCCCTAGTGGGGTTCGATGGGAAAAGGGGAGGAAGCCAACACGTGATCTCGTGAAAAATCGCGGGACGCGACACGTGAACTTCCCAATCGGGAGAAGGCTCACTTGTGCAGTGCCCACTCAGTGTTGCTATGATCTCCCACCGACCGGCCTTAGAAACGCCAACAGTATGCCGCCAGAAGTGATCAGTCTTCTATCCTCAACCCCTCCACCTCCGGAACGCCTCCGCGAGCCCTCCCTCATCCGAAGATTCCATTCCAGTCCGCCCGCACCCGCCGACCTATCTTCATTCCCGTTATCCGACGACATCGACTTCGCGCAATTCAACTACGACGATGGCCTCGATTTCAGCAAGCCGGCCAAGAAGAGACGATTGACTCCAGAAGTTGGCAGGTATAAAAACCCACCTGACTATAGCGGGAACGTACTGCCCTCACGGAGTCGAGACCCCCTTCTACTCTTCTCCGACGACATTGAGCCTTTGGGCGGACCATCAGATACCCAATCGAAGGGGCCGGCCTTTGCTCTAGATTCTGATCCGATTGTATTTACGTCGTCTGCTCCTGAGCGAAGTCGCCGCAGTCCATCTCCGAAGAACAAACAGCGAGCTGCGAAGGCCGTGATTGACGATGATATCGATATTAGTGCAAGTGTAGGGGATAATAGCAAGGAATTGCACAAGCCATGGAATGACAGTATTGAGGGATTCAGTGATCCTTCTGCGTTGCCGGACCCGAGCGACCTGTTCGATTTTCAACAGTCGGAGTTCAAGCCGCCTCCGGTGCGCTCTGAGTTCTCGGGAAGAACCGCGAGTTTACTAGCGAGTCTAAATAGTTCCAGGAGCGACAAACCTACCACTGCATCGCGCAAAAAGAAGACAAGCCGGATAGAACACATTGACGAGGATCCTGATGAACTCCCCGAAGCTCGTGCAACTCGCAAACCGAGGAAAACGGCTTCAACAACGCAAACCGGCGATAAACAGGCAAAGGCAAGAGAGCGAGAGGCAGCCAAAGCGGAGCGTGATCGTGAGAAGCAGCTGGAAAAGGAGCGGAAACAGAAACAGAAGGAAGAAAAGGCAAAGGACAAGCAGTTGGCAACCGATATCGCGCAGGTAAATAGGCTTAAGGTCGAGAAGAAGGATTCCACGCCGGAAATGATCCTTGACCTTGCATCCTCGTTCAAGGAAACCAGCGTCGGCAACCAGGCGGTTGAATACATGAACATCCTGGGAGTGGAACAAACATTCTTCGACAGCTCAATACCGAACATTGTCAAGTGGCGACGAAAGATGAAAGCCACGTACAACCGGTCTCTTGGATACTGGGAGCCCTGCGAACTACGCATACGCGAAGAAGAGCATGTCCTCTGCCTTGTCACCGCCCAGGAGTTTGTCAACATGGTCACATCCTCTCTCGACTCCGACGCCCCAGACACCCCAAGCGAGCTAGAGCTGCACATCCTCCGCCTGAAGCGCGCCTACCCCCGCTGCACAGTAGTCTATCTAATCGAAGGCCTGACAGCCTGGATGCGCAAGAACACTAACTCCCGGAACCGCGCCTACCAAGCCGAATTCCGCCGCAATCTCGACGAAGCGCAAGGCTCTTCTTCACAGCCAGCACCATCAACATCAACATCAACATCAACATCCCGCCGCAAGAAAGCAGGCAAGCCCGAAACTGCCCCCATCGACGACGACACCATCGAAGACGCCCTCCTTAGCCTTCAAGTCACGCACAACTGCCTTGTCCATCAAACCGCGGCACCGCCCGAATCCGCCGAGTGGATCAAGATCTTCACCGAGCATGTCTCGACAGTCCCCTACCGCCGCGAGCGCATGAACGATAATGACTCCGCATTCTGCATGGATAGCGGGCAAGTCAAGCCTGGTGAAAATGCATCCGACGCCTACATCCGCATGCTCCAGGAAATCAGCCGCGTGACGGCATCCATGGCCTATGGCGTGGTGAACCAGTACCCCACTGTTGTTGACCTGGTAAGGGGCATGCGAAGCTCCGGGCCAGGAATGCTGGAGGACGTAAAGGTATCTCTCCTATTACCTGTCTCCTCGTTCCTAATTATCGTAATCCAGCTAATTCTACCCCGCACAGAAATCCGCCAACAAAAACGGCGCCCTCACAGACTCGCGCATCGGCCCGGCGGCAAGCCGCCGTCTCTACAAAGTGTTTATGGCCACGGATCCGCAGTCGACGGACATTTAACTGCAGTAATGCAATGATGACTGGTTGCCCATATCTCATTTATTGATTCCCGCGCGCGATACGACCATAACCTGGCATTTTCGTTGGTGTTGGTATCTGCGTTTGCGTTGATATTGGCGCAGGCTTAGGCGTAGGCTACATTATTTCCTCTATTGGTCTCAGTGCTCAATCTCGATAGCATCATTGGCATGACATCCCAAAAAGAGAGTACATACTAGTAGTTTAGTGTGGCGAGGCGAGGCGAGGCGAGGCAGTCCCCCCCACGAAGCCGCTCATCTACACACCTACACACACACACACACACAAACACAAACACAGTACGTCTTCCAGCGCGCCTACAAAGCATGCACCCCCTGCCGGCAGCGCAAGGCCAAGTGCGAGCCCGAGCCAGATCCGCGGCTGCCCTGCCGCCGGTGTGCGAGGATGCGGTTGCAGTGTCGGTTCTTAGCGGGGAGGCCGTGGGCAAGGGGCAAGACGAGGGCGAAGGAAGGGGGATACGAACCATACCGGGACTGGGGCTGGTGTCGTGGGGCAGGCTGTGGACGATGCGGGATTGGATTGGGATGGGGTAGGTGGTGGTGGTGATGAAGCGGTGAGTGCATCTTGCGACGGTGTTGCAGAAGCAAGTTGCGAGTGGGAATGGTGCTCTGGATATTCTGTTGGTGCGGCGGCGCAGGTGGGCTTGGGGGCAGGTGCTGGCCATGAAACTACAGCTACAGCTACAGCTCCTGAAGAGGCAACGTCACCCTTTGATGTCCGGTCAGAGGAGGGTGTGCTCAGGGTATGGGAGCGGCGCCGGTTTGTCAAGATGGGGTTGTTCACCGCGCCCACGAACTGGTGAGTTGCTCAACCTCAGACATCGGTTCGGTTGGAATTGGCGTTGTTTAATTCTATAGCAGATTCTTCCGGGCCTTGGCACCAATAACGACGCCCATCCTGACTGACTTCTTTGCGACGCATAATACGCACTACTGGCTGGTCACCCAGGAGGCGGTCCTGTGCTGCACAATCCTCATGATTTCCGCGGGGTATCATATTCTGCCTGCCCGGTCCCTCGGGAAGCAGCTCCCGGGGCTTCTACATCCACACCAGGCTCTTGCAGCACTGCTAGCATCTCATCCTGCGGATAATGCTAGGCAAGAGAAACTGTCCAAGGCCAAGACACGGCATATATCCACAATCGAGGCGCCCCTGCTCCTGTCTGTAGGATCGTTGGAAGGAGGACGTCGTGGAGCCCACGAAGCGAGCAGACCGCATGTCATGAATGCTTGTCGGCTCGGCACTGACGCTCTCACATGAGTTGCATGTGTTTTACGCAAAAAAAACCAGCTAGGCAGTTCAAACAGCAAGCGCGTCATGGCGGACCCTGGTTTTAGAGATATCTCTAGGATATAGACCTCAGGCGCCGCCGCCTACCGTCATTGTTGTATGTATTTGTGAACCTCTTGGCTTCCCGCATTGGATGCACCTCCATCATGCCGGAGCATAGAGAGCAATCGAGTCTCAGTAGTCTCATCGCAGTTGATCACCAATGGGTGAGGCTCATGAGGTCCTGGGTGGATCTCACGGGGTTGACTCGGACCCCCGCTACGATGGTATCCTGACTATCGAGTATCAATATCTAAGGGTACTCGCCAACTCCCTCGGCGGGCGATTAATCGTTGAGCGCGTGCTATCCGACGACTTCACAAGGAACAATCGACGCAGCCTTCTTCTCACAAGCTCGTCAAGTTGACATGAGCAGGAACGAGTACGAGTTCATCGAGGAAGTCATCGACTGCGCCTGCGCAACTTTTCCCACATCATATTCTTCCCCAGCCCCCGATGCCTACTCATGCGAGTCCTGTCACCCATGATCAGCTCGTCGATATTCCCGCCCTGGGGTTCCGAAAAGCAAAGTTAGAAGAGTCGCTACATCTGCTCGATGCAGCCATTGCCGCGTTGCATTCAAACCCGCTTGACGACAGCTAGCTTGCTTCGCGTTACGCCACGCTCCTCAATACCTACGGATCGCGCCTGCGCTAGACGTTCGCTAGCGTCAGCTTGGGTCGTGTAGAGAACCAGAAACACGAGCCGATGCAGGTGGAGAGATAAGGCGAGCCACAGCAGTCGCGCAGCACATCGTTACCATGGGACTTCAGTGTCGTGGACTGGCCTTCACAGGTTCAGCATGATGATAACTGGATGTCTCTCCCGTAAGCCCGTTAGATCCGTCGACGGCCTCGTCCCGGCCCTAGAATGAAGCACTACCGGATTTTGAGCTGGACTTGGCTTCCCTGCACCTGGATTTCACTGGGAATCTGCCTCCGCGATGGATGTCCGAGTCAGATTTCTATACATATTGCACCAGTATGAGTATGTTTCGAGACTCCGAGTATGTGCGTGGTAGCCACGAGGCTCGAAGAGCACGGCTTGCTCCGTATATGTATGTGTGCTTATCCCAATGGAGGCTACGCAGTATGCAGTGCGCAGAGAAACCTCGTGTCGCGCGCAAACAGACGTCATGTAAGCGTTAAGTTGACGCCTGATAGTCGATCCCCGACACGTGTGGAGCTGAACAGCGAAACAAACGCACCCGGCCACAGGAAGCATGGATAGGAATGGTATTCTTAGACCGTGGCAGTGTTTCGTGTTGCGAATGCAGCAGCGCACTCTGACAAAGAAGGCGCTTACAGCGAGCGATGTGACAGGGCGGCGCTATGTGACGGGCACCGCATCCCGCCGGAACTATCCAGTTCCCTAACCACCCGCTGGGCCAACCACAATGCTTGCTTGTGTGAAAGGCGCTCGGAGCCATGCAGCTAGCTTGCTAGGCCAGCACTGCAATCCATCGTTGGGGCGATCTGCCGGGTCCAAGAGTCGGGCCATTCGCAGCTGCGAAGAAAAGATGATGCTGTGATCGCCCCCGCAGCAGGCCACCGTTAACAGCAGCACTGTTCAATCCCGAGTTGTTCTCTTGGAACTCGACTTGAGATTCTTCCGATGTGTCTCAATTTCAATGCTTACGAAGACGCCCATACCTGACCTGACCTCAGTATCGACAAGAGTGTGTGTCTGTGCTTACCACTAACCGCGACACCATAAGCAGAGGTTGCCTCTATCTGGGGTCTCGAGATCCTGCTAGTCGCCGAGCACCTGCCTGGCTGCGAGCCTTGAGTTGCCCGATATGAACCCAAAACTGCGTCTGGATACTTCCAACATGGGCGTCAACAACCGCTACTCTTACGTTGAAACACCGCTGGAAATGACTCCCCCAAACCAGACCCATCCGCGACTTCCGTCTGCTCCAGCAGAGCAGATCCCCCACGCAACCCATCGGTCGCCCCCAGTCGCTGTTGAGAAGACACAATATGCATCGCAGAATACCAGGGGTCCGGATATCCAGCATCACCCCGCCAATCACGCCCCGTTTGCCGATAACATACCCGAGTATACCGAATCTGAACCACTGCCATTGCCTGTTGAACAGAGCACAGCAGAGCCTCCAAGCTCTCCGGGGCCCCTTCCGATAAAAACAGACCCATACACACAGGGACAAAGCCACGAGCAGTCCCTTCGGAATCTGTCCGTCGCGCCCGACACGAACCCTCTCCATTCGCCGACGATACCATACTTCCCTCCCCCGACTCGCGCGGCAACGGCTCCAAACCCGTCAACAAGCAACTTCGCAGCGTACCACCAGCCAGGGCAGATCGCGCATTTGAATCAACAGATCAAAGGCGGGGGCTGGAGCCACAGCCTCTGCGACTGTTCGAGCATCGGGACGTGCTGTCTCGGACTGGTGTGCCCCTGCATTCTGTACGGCCGAACGCAGCACCGTCTCTCGCTGCGGTCTCGAAAGGAAGACCCGACAAACATGCTCGGTTATGAGACCTGCAACGGATCCTGCACGGCCATGGCCGTGTTCTGCGGCTGCCAATGTGAGCCAGCCCAAATCCCAAATCCCTGCTCGAATACCCGAGACGGTTTTCGCAAGACAGATAGCTAACAAGCCATAGGGCTCCTAGCCACCATCCAGCACACGCGAACGCGCAAAGCATATGCCATTCAGGGCAGCATTGCGTCCGACTGTGTGCGCGCGACCTGCTGCACGTGCTGCACGCTCATCCAGGACGAAAAAGAGATCCGAAAGCGAGAGGGGGAGAGGGCGAACGCTTCCAGAGCCGCCGGCGCAGCGCTGGTATCTCCGTACCTAGCGCCGGTGCCGATGTCGTACGGTCCACCCCAGGGCCAGGGCCAGAGGTGACCACTGCCCAGTCGATTTCCGGCTCCGGCTCCTGCACCTGCACCGAATGACGAGGCGGATTACACGATACGAATTATTTCTCCTGCTTTTGGTTTTGAGCGACTTCTTGATCCATGCTTGTTGTATACCCCCATGACGAGATTGTGTGTCTTCTGTGAAGCTTTTCTCTCTTTGTTTTGCATGCAATTTTTGTATTACATGATCCGGCGGTCAGGGTAATAGTGGTTTGTGAGTCCGCAGATTCAGCTTTTTTAGATGGTTGGATCCAGAGAAGCTAGCTCCATCATTGATACGTAGCATACTTTCCTTTTCTGCGGGCCGGCAGCAACTGTACGAGGCTGCGTTGGGCTTCGATTCGTGCAGCGCCTCGCCTCTTGCTTTTGTGCTTCCGCCAGCACCGGCGACTACTCCGTATACAGCTCGATTCGACGGAGATCGATGCCGGTGTCCATCTAATGCAGCAATTGCAATCAAGGATGATGCTGTACAAAAGTACTCTTTGGAAGGCGGGCGGTGGGCGGTGAGGGTGAGGCCGAGATCTGGACCATCGCTGTGAATAGTCAGACACGAGAGTCCGTCCCCAAGCCGATCAGCGGACAAGCACTCCTCAACCACCTCCAGTCCAGTGTCTTTACCCTCGAACCGTATTTCTATCGACTTTTCCTAGCACACCCGCCGTGCCACTCGATTCCGGCGCTGAAATCGCCGATCGATCCACCCTCGAGCCCCGACCGTCTGCCTGATCTGATCGACTGTCGCCCCCTAACCGACCACCCAGCGCCGTGATGGGAAACTGAGCAGAGGCTTCGAACACTCACCATACACACACAGCATTGATGCCTTCGATACAGATGCTCCCCCGGCGTGCATGAGCTGAGCTGAGCTGAGAGCTGCGCTGCTTTGGTCGCGACGTGACGTGTGCGTGTGCTTCACTTCGCTTCGGAACAACCATGGAGGATGACGGCCGCCTCGCCCCCCGCCAGATCTGGGCCCGGCCTACGAGCACAACCACCAGGTCCTATGTCCCTGGGTGCACCCCTTTCATTCTTCCTAGTGATGGTATGGTTCCTTGCGTCGGGCCCGAGTCCGTTGCCGCTGCCGCTGCCGCTGCCGCTGCCCGGGCTGCTTGAGCCGCCGTTTGTTCATTGACTAACGCCTCCATTGTCTACGTCTAGGATACGTCTACATAAACCGCACCTACTCAATTTCCCTCGGTGATAATGCCATCTACGATCCCGCATGCACGACTACGCCTACAACGACCGAACATGCCGGCGCCGCGCTGGACACCCACGACCCGTTCTACTCGTCCGTCACGCCCCTGCTCTACGCGATGGGCTGTGCCACGGTCGTCAGCTACCTTCTCGTCATAATCCTGCTTATTACGCCGCGGACATTCTACGTCGGGGGTCCCGGAGGCGGGGCCAACTTCCTAGGCCGACACGGGATGGTCAGCGGGTCGTACAGCAACAACTCGTCTGTCGTGGGTGTTGGTGGTCGTCCGTGGCTGCAGAAAGTGGCTGCGCTTCTGGTCGCGATATCGCTGACGATCGCGACTGCGGATTCGTTCCGGGTGGCCGAGAAGCAGTATGATCATGGCTATTCGGATGCCGAAGCGCTGACGTCCGAGGTCATTGACGGGACCGAAATCAAGGTCGTCAGGATTATCTCGAGTACATTCTTATGGCTGGCGCAGGTCCAAACGCTGATCCGGCTGTTTCCGCGGCACAAAGAGAAGGTTATGATCAAGTGGGCGGGCTTTGCGCTGATTGTTCTGGATACAGTTTTTGCGATTCTGGACAAGTTTTTGATTAAGACGAATACCACGCGACCGCGGCTCTATGAAGATGCCATCCCGGCTCTGAGCTATCTGTTTGAGCTCGCGCTAAACCTCCTCTACGCCGCGTGGGTGATATTCTACTCTCTATCGAAACATCGATTTGCCTTCTTTCACCCCAAAATGAGGAATATCTGCCTCGTTGCCCTTCTGTCGTTGTGTGCGGTCTTGATACCTGTAGTCTTTTTTGTCTTAGATATCGCGAAGCCGGAGATTGCTGGGTGGGGTACATATATTAGGTGGGTTGGCTCCGCGGCAGCAAGTGTTGTTGTTTGGGAGTGGGTGGAGCGAATTGAGGCGCTGGAACGAGATGAGAGGAAAGATGGTATCCTCGGGAGAGAAGTCTTTGACGGCGACGAGATGATTGAAGTCACGCCTTCAGAAGAGGTCGACTGGCCCCGTCAGCAGTTCCAGGGCCATGATCGTGGAGGAGGCACAGGGATGTCTTCGGGGTGGGGAGGCGTGATGGGGCTCGCCCATCGACCGTTAAGACCCCGTGGAGGCCGCACTACACAACCTCCGCGCGAAGGCGAGGGTGCTGCCGCCGCCAAATCACGGAAGCGACGATCAGCCAGGCCGACTCCGCCGCCGGCAGCTGTGACCCCTGTCAGTCGAGCCGACACGACTAGTGCCGCGAGCACAGTCTACAATGTGCACTATTACCCCGTCTCCAGTCCAACTCCACCAGTCGCCATGCCCTTCATGGAAGAAGAAGACGAAGGCTCCGACCCTGACGGCGAGAAGGAACTCACCGTGGTCGACAACCAGCCAGCCAGTTCACCCACACAGAACGCCCCCACAGACCCAGCACGAGAGCACTCGCCTCAGATCGTAAACGTGGACAACCGCTGGCGAACTATCCTCAACCCCTTCAAAAGTAGACACGCCGCTCTACCGCGAGAAGTCGCATTTGCGCAAGCCGAGGAAGAAGGATTCCTGGCGCCAGACGAACAGCAGCAGCAGCGCGAACCTGACGAAGAGAACCCACCCCACACCCACTCCCCGCG
>RHLP01000886.1:0-15551 GCA_003719405.1 Aspergillus incahuasiensis
ATATAATATAAGCAAGGCTGCAAGAACCTGTAAAGTAATTTTTGAGAAGGAAGTGTAGATCTGCAGGTCATGCCTATCTTTGACGAGTCCAGCCTTCTTTACCTTACTCTTGAGCTTCAAAACAACATTGTCTATTTCTTCCCACCAATTTGCCATCAACCTGGGTCTTAGAGAATAAATATAGATGCGGCGGGCTTCTGAGGGGAGTGAGACAAGAGTCAACCAACGCCAACTGGTTTACTCCTTATGAGACCTAGGGCATGGAGTATGTTCAAGAAATCTATACTATCGGCTCATTATCTATCGAGTGGAAAACAGCTGCTTGATTTCCTATCTAGCCACGGAGCGGCGAAGCGGTTCTGCGTGGGAAGTAAGCACGTGACTTGCCTCGCTCGCTGAACGTGGTGCCTCAGGCACTTACGTCAACATTATCCCTGTTCACAACCTGAGGGGTCAGGAGTATCAGAAGTCTGGAGGATCCCAACAGTGGACGTTTGGGGAGCCACCCTCGAGAATCCTAAGAGCATGCAGTGGCGGGGTATTCAATTCTTAGAGTCTACAGTTGTTCCTTTAAAAAAAAAACCCCCAGTCTACAGACAATGATTTTTACATCGCTGGTGATACACTTGCGCATTATATAGCTGTTGGGGGTACATGCGANNGATCTTTTTGCTCGACCAACCGTTTGAGTGACATCCGCACGGGAGACTTTTTTCCAAAGACGGGATGTGGTGCCTTTTCCAACGATAGTGTAGCCGTATAAAGCACAAGTGATCTTGAATGGCGTCCTAAAAAAATTAACTAGCCATCATGGCATATAATTTGTTCCAGATAAGGATAAAATTTCCAAGCCAACGAAATCAAAAACCGCATTACTTTTCCAAAACAACAACACTTCATCATGATATATGGTTTGTTCCACATAAGCATGGGGGTTCCGGGTCGATTATATCAGCTCCGGATTTCATCAAATCCAAATCGAATAGTACCTAACTTCAATCCACCGAAGCTACTACTAAGGAGCATGATAGGATACTCTTCAGCAGCAGGTACCAGGAAAATAGGTAGGACTCTCAGCATGCTTGGGCCGAGATATCTGGAGGAATTATAAGCGTAGTACTTGATAGTAGAGCTTAAAGAGAATATAGTAACTTACAGCAGCCCTTGGGCTTATGGTCCTGATGGACCCATCCTCCTGAGGTTTTATACCAGTCGCTGTTTCAAAACAGTTAGCACAAGTTGTTGTAACGTGCAGTGTTTGGAACGTACTGATGCTTGCAGAAGGATTCAAAGTATGAGCCAGCTTTAGCCTTGCCATTACGGTGGCTGGAGCTATTGGGTTCCTCGTAGTACCAGAACGCGTCCGAGATTTCACAGCCGTCGTGGTCATGATCATTGTCATGGTCATGGTCACCACCCCGGCCGCCTCCTCCTTGAGAGCCAGAGCCAGAGTCACGACGACGAGTAGAAGAAGCAGCCGCCGAAGCCGAGGCCGAAGCAGCAGCCTGAGCAACATCCTTTCCGCTTTTACCAGAAGACGCCGCAGAGGAAGCCGCAGCAGCAGCAGCCGCACTTGATGCACCAGAACCAGAAGCCGAGGCCACACCAGTAGCAGTACTAGCGACAGCTTCTCCGCTAGCACCACCAGCTGCAGCGGCCGCAGCAGCAGTTGCAATAGCAACATCCCAGCCAGAACCACCAGAAGCAGCAGCAGCGGCCGCAGCCGCGGCGGCGGCACCACCACCACCACCACTAGAGGCGGCAGCAGAAGCAGCGGCAGCAGCAGTGGCCACATCCTGTCCACTAACGCCATCATAGGCGGCGGCGGCGGCAGCGGCGGCGGCACAGGCGGCGACGTCCTCTGCACTAGCACCAGCGGAGGCAGCGGCTGAGGCGGCGGCGGCAGCAGCAGAAGCGGAACCGCTTCCACCACCAGAGGACGCAGCAGCAGATGCGGCGGCGGCGGCTACCTGCTGTCCACTACCACCAGAGATGGCAATGGCAATAGCATTGTTAATAACAATGCTAGGTGGGCCAGGTGGGGTATAAGGGATCTTGGGTTCAGGATCGTCAGGCACGAGGGGAGGCGCCACAACGGGCGTATCAGGAGTGGAAGCCGCAGTGGCAGTACTGTCCGCTTGCCTCTTTTTCAGAGGAGAGTCAAGGCCCGGCTGTGCAACCGGGGCAGCTACTGCCAACTGCCCAGCAATTGGCAGGAGAACACCGAGGATATAGAGCGAGGACTTCATATTGAAGAGAAGTTGACTACTGTTCTTGCTTGTTGTAATCTGAATTGCCGGAGGTCATAGGAGGACGACCTGGCAGCTTTATCTTGACAAGTGGATATCCTTGCTCTGGACATGTCACGATGATTAGAAGACCTCTATCAAACTAGTCTGGATTCTGATCAGATAATCCCCATCGAACGAGCCTAGAATCAAAGATAGTCCTGAACGCAAATGTCTCACATTCTTCAGTACTGTCTTGGCCTAAGTAACGACATCACGTCAGTCGGGAAGAGCTGGGTTAAGCTCAGTCGAACCAAACACTTCCTACCCAATCCAACCTCTAGAGACTCATGACGACAGGAATAGTAGTCAATGATATGAGTGAGAGCAGGTAGTTGCCGAAAACAACCATTCCCTCACAGGGCAGAGGGATAGAACTAGCAGAATCTGCCATGGATCAAAAGGGTTACCTTCTCTGGAAAGGCGGTTTACTGGAGTTCCCAGTTGCGTGATCTCCTGGTCGATCATGCTACATCCAAAAGCATGGATTCCCTTCCAGAATCGGCGAGGGAGTGTAGCCTCCATCACAAGAAATGGTCCCAATACGTTGAAGAGCTTTAGGGACCGGGTTACCCGTGAGGTGCGCACCAGATGTTTAGTTCCAGTATCATAGTTTCCCTGGTCAAGCTGGCTTGTTTTTGAATAGTAAGGGTATAGCTATAGCTAGTTTAACCTGTTATAGGGCGCCGTTTCAATGAGCTCTTCATAGATCGCCTTTCGGATCTGGCTCGTCCGCCTGGCCTGGCTTGGAGGTTCCCGGGCGTTTGCCCGGGTCCGTCCCTGGGTATCCCGTCGGGCGCCGGGTTTACTCGATCGGTATGTTGTGAAATGACGGACACGTTACTAGAGCACTTTGGAGTGAGTTGAACCACCGCACTCTCAACGGGGCGCATTTTATGGATCAGGACTTGTCCCACAGGCCATTTGACGTATTTGACACGGCCAATCGTATATCCACGGAAAGCCCACTTGCCGTTTGGGTCGAATGAAGGCGGATATCCCGAGGCGCGTCGCGTTATCAATTCGCCCACTTATCGCGACCGACAGCTTGAAGGTGGGCTCGGTTTCCAACAATTTTATTATATACCATTGTTGAAAGCTCGGCAAATCAGAAACAGGCAGTCTGGACGCGTGATAATAGAGGCAATCAATGTCATTCAGCCAGCAGCATGTGGAGGTGCGGACGATGTCTATTGGGCCAGAAATTGGAGGGTGCATAGTCGTGGATGTGCTATAAGGAGTACTAGAAGCCTTTGGGACGATTTCCAAGGCTCCACCAGACAATCCTTTTTTTTATTCCACTTGAATAGGTATTATTACAGCTGTAACAGCTCAAGCGCCATTGTAGAGCTATAGCGCTATATACTATAAGGTTGCCTTACCGTACCCCCGTAGACAGAACGAGACTTATTATAGATAACGTCAGTGGCTTTGCAGCCATCCGATAGCCAATACGAATAAGAGTTGCAAGATCTTGAGTTACTATTTTGGGCACCATATGGTTCTAGACACCAGATAGAGATACGGTTCGCATTGTTCAGATCCGGTCGCGGAACCAAACTAGAGTAAGAACGATACTTTAACTATAGAGTGGTACCTTGTCTCATCTTGACACAATCATACCTAACTTTCGGCCGGGGGATCGCCCAGCCAGCCCCGTGGTCATTTGTCGGTTCACAGCGGGTATGGAGACCGGTATCCATGGAGGAACCAAACATAATGGGCCCCACGTCGGCCCAGATCTACTTCGGATTCTAGAGCCGTGAAACAAGATCAGGCGTCTCAGCGCACATCCCGAGTACGTCGACCCAGTCGACATCTCCGCTGATGATAAATGGACAGTCGCGCTTGACACCCGCGGCTCAGACCGCAACATGTTCCTCTGGGGGGTGATAGACACTCATATGAGCTCGGCGGGAAGCTCGGACGAGCTGCGTACTCGCTTGCTCGCCCCCGTCTAGGATAGTAATAAGGACTAAGGGCCAAATGCGGACTAGGGCGAGAGGGACTCCCAGTCTGTTCCAACATAATCGTTAGCTGAAAGGCATTAACCGCCTGCTGATGTGGCGGCAATTTCCGAGGAAAACGGCGCGGCTGGCGCTGGGCCTCCAATCATTTCACTCCAAGGGGAGAACAGGGAAGAACAGTGAAGCAAATTGCTGCCTATGAATGGATCCTGAATCAGGGGAGCCGCAAGAACAACGAGCGAATGCAAGCTGTCAGTTAGCAACGCTGAACTGCTGAACCCAAGATACCTAACTCTTGAGAGTGGTCCATGTTAGAGCACAGTGGCCGTTCTGCGGTCCAATCAAAGCACGAGTAACGCAAATCTGATTGGCATACAACACAGGATTCTCCACCGGCTCAAGGCATTGGCTTACTTGATTTGCTAGCGAAGAAAAATACCCGCCTTCTTGATATCTTGATTTCTTGATTTCCTATGACGTGTGCTAAGAGCTTACATACGCCGGTTCCAGCGTCTGTTGCTTCTTGTTTGTTCTCCAAAAACTGGCATTTTGTACGGTGTATTGAGTGATCGGATCGACCGGGGTGGGCGGAACGACCGTGAATTACGTTAACTTAACGTAATTCCCGGCAGTCCGCCCACCTCAAAATTATCGATCGCACCCATCGAACTTGAAGCTATTCCCAACAACCCAATTCTTAATTAAACTAAATGAACTAAAATGCGCGACGATTAGGACATCTAGTTCTAATATGCCCCTGAATATTACATTCAGAACACGTTGGTGGAGCACGTTTTTGTGGAGGTAAAGTTTCCAGAGTAAAAGTAATTGCTCCAACATCTCCACCACCTTCCTGATTTAATTGCTTATTTCTCAACGCAATTAAGACCCTTGCCTCTTGAACTTGGAGGCCTTGTACAGGGGCTATTTGGTGTTTAGATCGACTCTTTTTCTGCTGCTGAACTTGACTTTCTGCGCGCAGATCATTCAATTCCTTCAGGGTGAAGGCAGCGTTGTAGATCGCCAACTCACAGCCTTTTATAAGCTCATCTATCACTCGTTTTGAAGGACTTGAAGGAGTTTGAGTGCCTCTAGCAAGTAATTTCTTCACTGAAGATGCCTTCTTGTGTAAATGACGCGCTGTATATGGTGTAGCGATAGCTGAAGAGCTTGTAGAGGCACCTTCTCGACTAGGAGGGGGTGTAGGCGTAGTTATTGTATAATTAAAGCGCTTGAGGACCTCCTCTGGGTCAAAAGGTTCTATTCCAGTTGCTCGAAAGCCGCTCTGAAGGTTCTTTATTGTAAAGACCTGCCTCCGGGCTTCAGGATAGGCCTTTAAGAAGTCATGCTTGTCGATATGGTTGAATCCCAGGCGCATCTTGGCCTCAACCAGGCCTCCATATGCCTTCTTCAGCGGCCCAAAACAACCATCATCTAGCGGTTGAAGAAGGTGAGATGAATGAGGAGGCATGCAGATACAGATAATCTTATTATCCTTGCAAACCTTGTCGAATTTAGGTGTCAAATGGCTTCCATGGCCGTCTAAAATAAGTAATCGATGACTTCCAACTGTGCGCTCAGTTGTATAAGGAATAAAGCAGTTTTCAAGCCACCGGAGAGTTATCTGATCAGTTGTCCAACCATTTGCGCTTAGTTCGATCCTCCAGTCTGCTGGGAGGCCTAGTTCTTCAAACCATCCTTCAATATGGACCTTTCCTTTGAAGATAATGCAGGGTGGAACCACAAATCCCATTGCCCCAATACATTCGATTGAAGTGACCCATTCTCGCTGGCCTGGTTGAATAAGATGAGGTTTACCAAGTATCTCAGCTCTAGTAACAACCCGTGAAGTCGCAATAAGGCCCATAGCAAAGCCGGTCTCATCAAAATTATAGATATCTTCAAGCTGAATGCCATGTTCTGCTCGCAGTGCTTTCAGGCGATCAAACCAGTCCTTCATGGCCTTGGGATCCTCACAGAGGGCGCGCTGATAGTTGTACTTGCGCGCAAATCGACTTTTAATACTGTCATGACGCTGGATGAAGCTGGTGACCCAGTTCTTGCTGAGGGCCTTAGGGGGGGTTGGAGAATCCTCTTTAAGAAGAAGATAGGCCATTTCCTGCACATGCGAGACTTTGGGAGCGACTCCCCGCTTATCTCTTTATAATATCCATTTAACTAAGGCCTCTTCCTTAGTTTTAGATAGTCGGAATGAGTGGTTGCGATGTTCTGGTTGAAATTCATGTCCCTTAAGGCGATCCCGGAGTGTAGAACGAGGCACTTGAAAAACCTCTGCTGCTCGACGAGCACTTGAAATTTCACGTTTTTTTAAAGCTTGTATCGCGAGTTGAATCCTGCCCTCTTGCTCCACCAAGTTTTGGCGTGATTGACGCGGTTTTCGTGGCATGGTTGTTGGTTGAATAGCTTCGATATTTTGACGCGTGGATTCTTGGAAGGGTGGGCGGATCGACCGTGAATTACGTTAATGCTTAGGGAGGCGGTGTGGATGACTAAATAGAGGAATCATGCGACTTCAGAGAACGACGTCATACTTTATTGGCATAATCTGCATTCTTGTGCTGCAGCCTCTCCCAAGTCATTCGAAAGACGCACGGCTAACATCTCAGAATGCATTCAGGTGACGAAGGGACATATCCCAAAGTAAGGCACTCTCATACCTCGCCTAGAAGAAAGAGCACTAAATATCTCCCTAGCAACTGTCTGAAAGTGAGAAACGTCACTTCAGCAAGTACGGGAAGCTGCTGCGTGGAGGCTCACTTGGTAAAAGAACTAAGGTAATAGAACATTGCCTTTTACGTCGTGTGCTAATAAAGAGCTATAAGGAGCGAACCTACTTCGACTCCGGCGACTTCGCGCTTTCCGCTGGTAATTGCGAGACGGATAATGGTGCTATCCAAACAGGAAAAGAGCATCCCCACCGTGACAGCATTTCGCATCCTTACGCCGCTATCCCAGCCGCTAGCAACGTTGATAAAAATGCAAACGAAGACCTGTATAGGAGGAGTGCAAGTCCTGCAACGAGTCCTCTCCAGCTTAGCTTTAATTAAAGGGCGCTTACCGCTCGGACGGTGATTCAAACTTTTGTCATGCCACTTGTAGGATGTACTTGTCTCATTGACCTTATCTCCGACACTTGATGCCCTGAAACGACCAAAGAGAGAGGAAGGGGAAAACTAAACGCGCCCGCGAGGCCGTGCGCAAAAAAGGCTGCAAATTGCCCTGAAACGAAGGAACGGAGTGAAAGGGATTAGATAAATTGCTCACCCACAGATAAGGGTGGTTAGCCATATTCCTCATTCTCCACAACCGGTCCCATATTTGAATGCGTATCTGAGTCCGTGGATGCATCGATAATAAGCACTAATCGCCCATCTTCACCAGACCGATAGCCAGGCAGTAGTACCCTTATCTTTGTCGCTAGACCATAAATAGCCGTCCCAGAAATTCCAGCGCCTGTATTCCTGAGCACACCTGACGGAGGCGAGTTCATAGCAAGAGCGGTGATTTCCATGACTGACATCCAGCTGTCAGCGCTGATGCCGGACACAAGGGAGTAAATGGTGAATGTCAGTGCCAAGGTGCAGTAGATTAGTAGAACGATGATAGCGAGAATGGTGGGTGCGCCACGAAGTTGGAATGAGTAGCCGACTACGAACGTTTCTTTCTTAAAGATTGTATGGTCGGTCGAATTGTCCGAGTTAGAGGAAAGGGTGAGGACGTCTTGGTCCTCCTGAAGCCACTTGGAGGAAAGTTTCGTGTCCAATCCGTTCTCAGTTGGCTCGGTGAGAACAGTCCCAGTTAGGTTGGCGTAGAATGCTGCGCGGGAGATGCCGTTGGCAAGCATGGCGGAGATGGCAGTGGCAAATGTATATTTGTCATTTCGCATCGCGCCCGCTGCGCGAACGAGTTCGTTGGAAACAGACGAGTTGTGGGTCCTGTTGTTCGTGGCTGGTACGATGGGGTTCAAAAGGTCAAGCCATGACTGGGAAAGAGTAATCAGCCGTTGCGGAAACAGGGGATAACTGAAATCGATGCTGGGTGCTATTTCGGAGTTCTTGAATTTCTTGTGTGTGAACCAGGCGTAGCCTAGACTCTTAATGGGCTCCTTGACCGTGACTACGCTGGTAGACACTCTTTTCGGCTCTCGGCCGTCAGAGGTAATGTTCAACATCGTCTTCGCCCAGCCAGTAGTCGCCACGCAGAAGGCGAAGTCGCGGATTGTTGAACCCGGAAGCGTCGGTGGTATGACGAACGCAAAGAGGGTATAGTTGGAGCTTGAAAGTATGTCCAGCTTCCTAGTACCTTTCCACCAGACTCGGTAATCTGACCGGTCACCGGCTGCTGAAAGAACGGTCGCCCAAGTGATATTCGGAACCTCCACGTATATATTATCCTGATAGAAATCTGGGTAGGTTGCTGTTGCGTTGACGCTTTTCCAATCATCGGAGACACTTATGTAGCTAGGAGTCGCGCCCCAGTTGCGAGGTATTGTGACGGTTCGGCTCAGATCAGTGCTGTTAACAAAGCCAATTGTACATTGACTGGCTACATATGCTTGATCAATTCCCTGTTCAAGTGTGTGAAACACGAGCTGGTTGCTGCTCACAGCTACGTGTCGCCCAGTGATTTCACCAATGGTGGAAAGTCCGTGACCCGAGGGGTATACTTGCTGCATCTTCATTGCCTCTCCCAATGCAAGTGTCCAGAGGTCGGCCATTGATACTAAAGCGTCCGTAATGGCAGCATGGGGGGCTGTAGCAAACGTGGAAATGGTAGACGCGTAAGCAAGCGATTCGGCATTCATGAAGTTAGGGTTCATAATAGATAATGGTCGTAGTGAATTCTTTCCGGTTACTTGGGCGCTCCCGGAAGATCCTGGGTTCCCAACTAGGTAATCTTTGAAGAACCTTTGATAATGGGGCTGCACGTTGGTGTGATTCTGCAGGGTGAAATATGCTTCGAGTTGGCCGTACTCGCTGCCGGGGCAATCACTGCTATGCAGGGGGTCCTTACAGTGTCAGCACAGTGTTCCAAACTACTGGGTTAGCGTAGTTGGGTACTTACGTCGAGTCGACGACAGGAGTCAGCGTCCGTCAGACTGGAGGCATCCAGCGTATCCGGCCATAGATCCGAACCGCCAGCATTGATCCAAAAGTGCGTGCTGCCCGCCGGCCACCGATCGACTCGCGGAATCATCAAGATGGCACTGGACGGACCGGCTCCAGTCGCAACAATGATCACAGTGGCGACGAGCAATATAGCAAAGCAACCCTTCCCCATGCGATGTATACACAGTGGAAAAGATCCCGCGAAGGCCGAGGACCACAAGTATGTAACATCAGTCACTTTGAATGCTGAAAATAAAAGCCCAAAAGGGAGCCCATCGCTTCCAGTCAATCGCCGACCGATCTCATTGGCCATAATGTAGGTCAGGGAAGAATGAATAAAGATTTCATGAGCCTTTTCGCAGCGAATTGTAAGTAGCTTACGTTGGTGACTGTGGCGCCCAGGTAGAAGCCGTGGATATTGAGGATAACCAAGGCCAGAGAAGCCGCGATCGGGATAACATGTAGCAACGCACGAAGGAAGGCTGACACCCGACTCTTGCGGACGGCAACCTTGGGCGTTTCACCATTGGGTCCGAGAAAAGTCCGCAGAGGAAGAATGAGCAGCTGGAGCCCGAGAGAGCGGAGAGTGGAGGCAATCTCATAGAGCCAGGGATATCGCCAACCGCCGGTCGGCACCTTGTATTGTGATCTTGGTTGATTAGGATTCTGTAATGTTTAATTAATCTTATTAAGGAAGAGCAAAACGTACGGAGTGCCTTCATCTTCAGTTTCTTCATTGCTTAAGCCGTGATCGCGAAGAGGCAGATCATCGCTGGCCGTCCGGGAGTAGAAAGGAAGGTGTGATCTCAGAACATCCATAATCACAGACATGAAAAGAAGTGCCTCCTGTCAAAGTGGCCGTATCCATTTATTATACAAGAAGGTTGGCTTAACTTTGGACTTCGGGTAGATGGTGGCTTAGCCGGGGAAATTAGAGCGGTTTCAGGCACTTATCCAATCAGAAAGCCCGATATCTATGATACCTTTCGGAATCTTGATCAACCGAGGACTCTGATATTCGTTTCACTAATAATAGTAAGATACGTTAGTTATATTTCAGAGAAGGATGTGATTTATCGAGCTACGTACAGATTACCCTCTATTACAGTGGTCGAGGAGCAGGCGACTAAATAGTAAATAAATACCCTGGCTTTCCCATCTGATAAGGCTCGGCGGTAGTTGACGCGCTGGTCATCACGAAAGGACCCTGGATAAGTATTATGCCTATCGCACAACGCGTAATACTCACGCTGTTGGCAGCTTTATGTGCTCAGCCGCCGGATGAGGGAAGGCTGTGAAGGCCGACGAAAAGGCCTCAGCCAATACGAGCTAGCCACTAATGTTCGGCTGAGAGGATGCTTGACTTCATTAAGGATGGCCGTCGTACTAACATGGATCCTTCATGCTTCCGCGTTGGTGCCTAACAATGGCAGTGAACTTTATAACATCAAAAAATCATAATTATTTCCCAGTTAAAGACGGACAAGGATTAGTAAGGCTGGGACAACAGGTCATGCGCCACCCACATGCTTACCTCTTCAGACTTACTACTTCTAAGCTTCCGCTTTTTTTTTGACAACAGGAGGACTGCGCGGAAAAGCAGTTGGCTTCCCCACTTTCCAGGCATTAACTCCCGGGTTCTTCGTACACTAAGCGTGGAATACGACACTGCAATCATGGATTTGCCTTCCCAGCCAAAACTTGGGTCATTTGTCACCGTGCATAATCGGGAAAATCTCGCCATAATAAGTGGTTGTCTCCCTGGGCCTGCCTTGCTATTGGGTGCAGGGTGTGACATGCTGTGCATTATTTCGCCTGGACCCGAGGCGTATTTGACTCGTATCAGTTGGCCTGCTGAAGGAATTTGAGGGGATTTTGTTTAAAAGAAGGATCAGGCCATTTAGCTTGATGCACAGAGAATTAAATTTTTCTTTGAATTTTTTTTTAGGCTCGCAGTCAAGACACGAAGATAGGATGGCTTGCAAGAGCGATGTTGAGAAGGGTGAGATTCCTGGTGAGATTGTCGCTCATGGAGAGGTCAACTGGGATGGGCCTGACGACCCTGAGAACCCCATGAATTGGACGACCCGCAGGAAGATGCAGCAGCTAGTCCTGATGGCCATGAATACGTTCATCACGTATTTCTCCCATCTTTAGGATGAAACGAGTGAAGCTAACAGCAACAGGCCGCTCGCATCCTCAATGTTTGCCCCCGGCATCCAAGGCGTCATGCACGAC
Organism: Aspergillus incahuasiensis; assembly: GCA_003719405.1. Taxonomy (NCBI): domain Eukaryota; kingdom Fungi; phylum Ascomycota; class Eurotiomycetes; order Eurotiales; family Aspergillaceae; genus Aspergillus; species Aspergillus incahuasiensis. The sequence goes on from RHLP01000886.1 coordinate 11,623, forward strand.
TTCCACTTAACCAACACAATGCTTGCCTCATTCGTCGTCTCTGTTTTTGTACTAGGCTACGTCGTCGGTCCATTTATCATTGCCCCTGTCTCTGAGCTATACGGCCGCGTGCCGGTCTACCACGCGTGCAATGTGCTCTTCCTAATCTTCACGATTGCCTGCGCTGTCGCGCAGGACATGTCGCAGCTGATTATATTCCGACTACTTGCCGGTGTCGCGGGAGTGTGCCCGCTCACGATTGGATCAGGGACAATCGTTGATATGATTGAGAGGGAGAAGCGTGCTGGTATCATGGCTGTCTGGGCGATGGGGCCCATCCTTGGCCCGATCATAGGGCCAGTTGCAGGAGGATTCTTAGCTGAGGCTAAAGGATGGAGGTGGGTGTTTTGGGTAATTGCAATCACGGTACGTCCATCCCCATCAGATGCTTTGATGCACCCCTTGTCTCTGCAGATGCTAACAGGGTAGACCGCCGTCATCTCCCTCGGATGCCTGATCACCTACCAAGAATCATACGCGCCCGTCCTCCTCGAACGCAAGGCCGCGCGCCTACGCAAAGAAACCGGAAATAACACCCTGCGATCCATCCACAATACCGGGCGGACCCCTTACCAAGTTTTTGTTGACGCCTTTACCCGCCCTATAAAACTCCTCTTCCTTAGCCCTATTGTATTCCTCTTTAGCCTCTTCGCTGCAATCTCCTATGGTTACCTATACCTAATGTTCACGACATTAACCAGCATCTTTGAAAACACCTACGGTTTCTCGCCCTCCCTCGCGGGTCTCGCGTATCTAGGCTTTGGCGTTGGCAGTCTTTTTGGCCTAGTTATCTGCGGTGTGGTGAGTAACAAGATCGCCGAGGCACACATTGCAAAGGGTATCTTCCGACCAGAGTCCCGTCTCCCACCTATGCTCTTCGGCTCCTGGGCAATACCAATTGGGCTGTTCTGGTATGGATGGTCAGCCGAGGCAAAGGCGCATTGGATCGTGCCAATTATTGGAACAGCAGTGTTTGCCATCGGCCTGATGACCGTGTTTATGGCGTCGAACACGTACCTTGTTGACTCGTACTTGCTGCACGCGGCCTCTGTTACTGCAGCAAATACAGCACTTCGGTCGCTCGCAGGTGCGGTACTCCCACTAGCTGGGCCATCAATGTATGAGGCGCTAGGATTGGGATGGGGAAATTCGCTGCTGGCGTTTCTCGCGCTGGCGATGTGTGCGTGTCCCGTGCTATTTTGGAAATATGGTGAGATGATACGCACATATCCACGGTTTCAGGTTCGGTTATAGGTTCTCTTTTCCTTCCCCCGTCACTCCTCTTCGTCTTTTTTATTTACTGCTATTTCCTCTGTGCATAAAATGTAGTAGCACTTGCCTAGCTCTAGAAGGACGGAGCTTCTAATGCTAGATTTTTATTACAAAATCGCCTTCTGTGTTCAAAGTCGAGAGACTCTTGCAACCGTGATTCGATGCGCCAATATAACAGAAAGTAAGGGCTTGCATGGGGCGCCTATGGTTTACGCTGCGGCGCACAACCCTTTACGCTCGTGTAAATCGCTTGGCGCTGCGTTTTAAGCATCGTGGTAACTTGAATGGTGGGGTCATTTATAGTACTCGGTGTTGCAAAAAACGTGACAGCTACGTGCGTTTTTGTCTGGCCACCATCGCTAGGTTCAGCATAGAATGAGCCAGGTAAGCAAACCCGTCCATGAAGCATGAATATGCAGAATGATGTCTCAGCGATGATGTTTGAGCCATCGGGGCTGCCTGTGGTGCTGGGGGTGCGGGCGGGCTTGTAGAGGGTTAAAATGCCTGAGCGTGTAGCAGGTATGGGTTTAATAATTTGTCGTATTCAAAAATCGAGGCAATCGTGCGCGCTTCCTCCACGAGTTTTGTGCACACATTAAAAATATATTTCTTATAAATCTTATTTTCTTGCTTTATAAAAGGTTAGTACTAATATGTATGTGATAATATAATAGTATCTATTTTTTTTGAATTTAAAATACCAGGAATTCGTGCTGTAGTAAGGGTAAAAAGTTATAGTAGAAACGCGGACAATATATTATTTTTAAGGGAGACGGGTAAAGTGGAGTTTTCAAAATCTACCTCGGCAACTCCTAAAATTTATATTATAGTAACTTATAGCTCTACCTTAGCCTTTTTAAAATCCTAAAAGTAGTTATATATAAGAATAGGTAGTAAATAATATATATAACTATGTTATAGGTCTAAAAAGATCTAGTTGTGGCTTTAAAGCATTAAAGATTGGTGTGCCTAAAATTCGCGAGGGAAACGCGCACGATTGCCTCGATTTTTGAATACAACAAATCGCATTCTTCCGTAACACCTAAAGTGGCAAGAGAGTAGAACATCAAGAATGTATCTGTCGTCAACTACACTGGGTGTCAAATCCGTTAATGGGAGGTTAGAGCCTTGTCCGCCTGTCCATATCGACCTATACTTCGACGGCGAGCCACAGATGCTCTGGGTAGACTGTCAGAGAACGCGAGCATTGTCAGCCAATGGATCTATTGTGCCGCAGCCTAGCGCCGTAACAACTACAGAGGAACAATGCTCCGAGACCAATTATAGTTAAGCTATAATGCTAAGCCAGATTAGGATTACGGTCATAGGCAGGCTATGAGGAACATAGACTAACTACAATGGAACATGTCCTTGACATGACCGGATCATAGGCAAGCTACGAACCGACCATGGTTAAGACATGATGGAACTTAGTATTTAAGGACACTTATTTACAGTTGTAATTAGTTTTAGCTACTGTCTGTTATCTTTGGAATCTAAGCTACCCTACATTTTGGAAACCCAGTTACCCTTCTTAGTTCGTTAAGAAGCAGTCTTCTCTCTTCGATATAAGAATACCTTAAGACCGTTCAGACCTTAAGCAGGATCGATAGGGCTTATCTGACATAGACGTCGGAGCCACTGCACGTGTCTCACCTAATTTGTAGCGAGTACCCTTCCACGACCCCGTCGCATATATGAAGATGGAAACGAAGACGTCGTCACATAATACACTTGCGTGAGGTAATACCAATAAAATAAAAGGCACAGGTATTTTATTGACAACAAGAGTTCCGGCACTTTTTACCTACTAAGATTCTACCACTACGGACCTATACAACACCAGAAAGACAAAGGCCCTTGCCTGAAAGAGAAAAAGACCTACCCCGTCACAGCCCAATTACGAAACTTGCGTGGGGAAACTCGCTCTCGATAAGCACAGTCGATCTCTTCAACTGACAGACCCGTAGTATCCGGAACCAGAAACCACGATACAACGAAAAGACATGCGCTCAGAGCGGAAAAGACAAAGCCCGTTTTGGCCCCCAAATTGGCCGAGTCAGTGTTGTACAGGTAGGGCACAACCATGTGGAAGACGTAGTTCGACACAGCCTGCACAAGGTAGCTGAGCGATTGCGTGTACTGCCGGAGACGGTAGGACGAGATCTCGGGGGCAATGGTCCAGGCTGTGCCAGTGCAGGTATATAATTGCCAAGGGATGAGAAGGTTCCTGTCGTAAGCGTCAGTCTCTCTAACTTTGGACTGGGGGTTGGGGTGGTATTTTCTGGGTTCCCTACATGAGCACAGCAATGGACCACAGACCGGCGCTGTTGTCGACAAACCCTAGCCCTCCGACGACAGACATCGAACGTGAATGCCTTGACAGTCCCCGACGCGTTTTGTTGGGGTTCAGCTTCCCCATTGGGTGGGACTACCATTGGGCCGCTTTTAGAATTTACCCAGCACACAAAAAATAATACTAGTTTACTAGAAAATATAGTTAGCAGCTCTTAATATTTTAGTTTATAGTTTTTTTACTTTATATACTAAGCTATTTAGAATAAGTAGCTTATTTAGAAAATAAAATAATTAGATATACTAGTATCCTCTTTAAATAC
>RHLP01000888.1:0-12788 GCA_003719405.1 Aspergillus incahuasiensis
GGGGGGGTGGAGAAGGTTGAGGGGGGGAGGGTCGATGAGAGGCGTTGGAGGTATTCTTGGCAGCTCTGGTGGGAAGGGTTTAGTTAGTTACCCTAGGTGTTGTTTTAAAGAAGGATCGGGTGGGACATACCCCACAGAAGAAATGGCGGACGAAGATGACTAGCGTCCGGTCGGTTGTGCTGTAGATGTCGCGGAAGGGGACCTTGTTGCCGTCGCGGTCGAGGAGAGTGTACTCTGCGAGTTGGACTTGGGTTTCGAGGGAGGGAAGCTCGTCTGAAGACATTTTGTTGTTGATGATGTTGATGTTGATTGTGATGAAGTTGGGCTGTGGGATCAAGATGGAAGGGATGATGAGAGGGACAGGGAGAGGGAGATGACGCACGTGCAGGTGGACAGATCGATTCTGCGGGGCTACGTTCAGCTACTGTCCACAACGACTGACTAAGAACGTCAATGACCAGAAAGGAATCAACCTGCGCAACTCTATCTACCCACTAAGCCTGTCTGAGCCCAATACGAGGGACGGGGATGCCCAGGTGCAGATGCATGCACCTCCTTGCCTATCACAAGACATCTTCACCTCTTCACCTCTGTATCGACCTCAACCTCAACCGCCAAACTCGCGCTGGTCTCACTCCCCTCCCTACCAGACAGACCTTCGCACCGCCGCGACAACCTGCCTGATCTGCCTTAACCCCCCTTCAACAAGCGGAAAGAAGTTCGCAACAACCAGCACCACGAACAGCCCAGTAAAGCAGTAGTAACAATGTTTGTAGCACTTTAGGGCTAGGCTCATGGTGCATATCGACCAGGCCAGTCAATATCATTGTAGCTACCATCCATCCTATTCAGCGTCCCCTTCTTCATCCTCTTCCCGAGGTCTCTTCTGCGGAAGACAAGCGCCATGTTAGTTTGGCGATCATTGCAGCCAGTCTCACACTTCCCCGCCCCATGAGCAAGGGATACTCCGTAGTCTGGTCATCGCATCATAGGAACCCAGTCGCGCCATTCCCACCAAGGCATGGGAACCCCAGTTGCTTGTTCATACACTCCTCGAAAATGGGGTCCTGTTCGATATCCCCACCACCCAGCTCCAGCTTGCGAATGCGTGCCTGAACTACTCCGCAAGCTTCGGCCCAGGCACACACAGTGCCAGCTAGGCCTTCAAAGAGAGAATACGGATGATCAGGCATGCGATAGTCGTGTAATGCAGTCTCTGGAGACTGATTGTAGGGTTGAGTTTCGCGGGCATGCAGGAGCATCGCAAGAGACCGAGAGAGGAAGTAATCTCCGGTGAGTTTGCCCTCGATTGTTTCTGGGGAAGTTGATTGCTTTGCGTAGTTTTTCCTCGCTTTCTCTAAAAGATTGCCGTTGTACTCGAAGGCGTCATGGAGCAGAAGGAGAGGCCATGCGTTGCCGGCAATGCCGTGGCATAAGCCACCACCTTTTGAGAGTAGACCCTGCTCCCACAAACGGTCTGTCGAGAGACGAGCGGCATGATCCCAGGTCGGTTCCCATTGGTCCAAAAGCAGTTCTTTGTGTTTCATGGCGCAGCCGAGGAGGGCTAGGATCGCTGGCGCGCCATGACACAACTGGACGAGCGGTGACTCTCGAGATGAGGATGTTCGGAGGGGAAGCCTTGTCGGTAAGTGGCCATTGTGAGCAATGCAGATCTTACATAGCGCGCTGATAGTTCCTCCTATCTCTGGAAGGTAATTGTCGGAGCCGTTGGCTAATTCTTCGAGCTGGCAAGCAAGAAGGACCGGTATAATTCCACCTGTTCGGTCAGTATAGCACACGTCAATGATGTAGGGGTAACCCACATAGTCCGTGCGCCCTTGCAATCGCTACTAGTCAGCGGTGTTTGTAGACCTTGGGGCGAAATACTCACCATCCAAATCCGTAATCCTTGGCCTTCCAAGGCCACATCAAGGGAAGAGCGTCTTTGGTACCGTGAGACTTGGCGTATTCTGCGGCGCCTTCTCTGCCTCCATCAACGATCGACCGAACAAGCTCCGGAATTTCATCGAGAATCGGTCGTACGAGCTCCTTCTGCGCAGTTGGAAGAACTAATGTCGCAGTCCTGATATTCAACAGGGCCCACAGCAATCCAGCCCGGCCAAAGAGAACCTCGTCGGCGCCCAAATCGTGTCCATGATAGAAGGCAGTAGAGCCATGACTGAGAGCCATTTGTACTGCATCAGTCAAGCATTCAAGGTCCGAAGGAAAAATCGTTGCTGCCTCGTCAATGCGACATTTATGGAGAATCCTCAGTACAACGGCGGCGATAGGTGACTTTGACGGCAGGGGAGAAAGACCTCCGATGCGCGGAGGTATGTCAGGCCCTTGATGAAGTATCCGAGATTTCACTAGGTAGTTGAAATCGGGCATGAGGTCCACATTTTCGCCCAGCAGAGATGCTTGTTGGGCTAGACGAAGGTAGGCGGCAACTATACCTAGAAATTCTGTAAGACAATGCTTGGAATTGAGGTGCGATATTAGATGTTGACGTTTGGGTATGGGATGATGAATTAGTACCTAATTCTCCTGTGAATATTCCTCGACCATCGTACTGGCCGCTCGTTGGAGCACCAGATTCTATCACTTCGACGCCATTTAGAACGGCTTTTTGGAGGCTTTTCAGCATTTGGTCGAGATTTGCCTGGTTGATCTGAGGCACTTCGAGATCATTGTTGTAGTACTGCGGACGTTCTGGCATCTTGCTTTACAATCGCATATACTGTATGCACCAGTAACGTAAGAACTGGTCCAGTGGAAGCTGCTCTGTAAGGTCGAGGCGGGGAGACTTGAGGCATCAAACCCCGCGTCGCTCTGACGTGTCAGGCGACGATATGCATAAGCGGGCGCATAAAGTCTCGCTGCATAAGGTTCGCTTCGGGTGACCTGGAAAATGCACATGACCATGAGCCCGAGATCAAAAAATGCAGGAATGCCCATCCCAAAGCCCTGCATTTTCGATTAGCTTATCCCACCGAGTCTAACTCACGTCAGAGTAAGGAACCAAACAGGGAATGCAACTTACCCAGTCAATGCCCTGCTCGCTCAAATCACCAGTCCCGTTCCAATTGATGTCGTTATCGCTGGAGGAATGGGAAACCAGTGACTGCGAATTTGCATTGATACTTTCAGCTGGGAGGCTGCGGACCATTTTGTCCAGGATCTTGTAAAGCTTCGCAGCCTCGTCGCAGGAACCTGATGCTTGTTTCCAGAGGGTGATGGCCTGCTTCAATGCTTCGGAAACAGTATCACTCTCAAACACTGGTGAGACATCCGGTACTCTTCGCCTAATTTCCACCTCGAGCAGAATCGTCATCGCCGCGGGCGCAAGCGTCTGTCGAGTTCTCGAAAATGTGTACCAGGACGGCTCCATCAATTGTTGATAATCGATCAAGACCAAAGACGATGACAGGCATCGAGAACGGGAAATTTCGCCCGGTCGATTACTGGCATGACTTCGAATAAACCTTCGGTGTAATGTGCAAATACCATGGTGGTACATGCATGCTAGTGCTAGGTTCGAGTAGTTGGTCGGCGTATTGACCGAAGTTGGGCTGGCCTTCTTCGGATCTATTCTCATATGGTCTGGCACAAGTGACCATGTATCGTTCAACAAACGATCAAGTTCCAGTGCCCTGGTATAGTTGTCCGGGCAGGGACCATTTATGAAATCGATAACCTCACCCAGTGCATGGAACACTCGTCCCTTGACAATCATACATGTGGCTGATGTGGGCTCCGACAGCGGCCTTGGTGATGGGAGGCTCGTGATATATTCACATAATTCCCAGTCATGAATATTGAGGGGTTCCTTGGTGTCCGAGTTGATGGCGGGCGTCATGCGAGGAAAGCCGGATAGAAAAGAGACCACCTCGTCCATGCTCTTGACCGAAAGCCATATGCGTCTTCTATACTCTGCCTTCATAGGGGACAATGAAGGAGTGTGGTCTGGGTCGCAATGATATCCCATATTTACCGCGGCCCGAACAACAACACCCGTCATAATCCACAGTCCCCGACTACTGTCGTCTTTCCTGTTCAGTTCAGCAGTGGCATTGAAGCGCAGGGCCTCGATCGTATATGGTAGGCATTTAGCGATGTCCCCAATCAGTAAGCACTGAGCAGTTCGCAGCCGGTAAAGGTGAAAGTTCTCCATTGCATCTTGACGGTCTCGTGAACCACTCAACTGAGCGGCAATCATGGTAGAGCTGAGAATGGCAAATAGCAAGCCTATCCAAATGATGTTGCTACTGGGTGGATCGAGTAGATGGGCGTTGTACTACAATCGTCAGCACAGGTCAGAACGGAGCACCGTGGCCATACCTCTCGTATGAAAGTCGGTTCATGTATGATAGCTGAATTTGGTGAGGACATTTCGCCATAGTTGAGGGTCTGTCAACAACTTACGAGGAACTGATATGGGGAACTTATTTCTATCGAAGAACCATTGGATAAGCTTTCCTAGTTCGGCCTTGGGTGGTAAGGACGATAGTATTTCGGGTAAATCCACACGCTGCACATGGCCGAAGAGCAGACTTGTGCCGTCCACCGAGTTCGACAGGCTATGGGATGCAGCAGGCTCATCCTGGGTTTCGCCCCATGCCGTTTTCAGTTCATTGACCTACGGGGCAGTTATTAGCAGGGTAAGTCAAACGACGCTCAACCAACCTCTCGTAGCACATCGTCCCAACTATTCGTCGGTTGGTAAACAGAGTGTCCTCCGTCAATGACTGTTGTACCAACGCGCGTTGGGTTTTGGCCATCAGGACCTGCTGAGCTTGAAAAATGCCCAGGAAGGTCCCCCGACGAAGTATAAGTTGGCTGGACAGTCTGACTGCTGCTGATCAGCGTCTTGACCATCTCCTCCAAGTGGTCAATACGATCGCGCATCAAGTCCGCGTTACGCTCCGACCGTGAATCCAACGATGTCACATTGGCAGAGCCCTTGAAATAGCATGCTGAGGTTTCGGCGCGCGCTGTGCAGTTTGAGCATGGCTTCGCCCGGTCGCATTTCAGCCTACTCCGTATGTCTGTCAGCACTCGGCGTTTTCTCGGCGACGGATCAGGGAGAAAGACTTTCTAAGACGGCAAGCCTCGCACGACAATGGGATTCGAGCGCGACGACGAGGTTTAGAGATCCTGGTACTCTTATTCGAAGCCTGCATCATGCAGAAACGTCCAGCTCCAGCTCTGACGTAGAGATGCTGAAGGAGAATCGCGGCCGCAACGCGCTCCTTCCATCTTTAGCAGCCCCGGAGCGGCTGTTTGTCCGGGACCGACTTTGCTTCTCCGTCTCACGGAGTTACCATCTTCACCTCCTGTCAATAACACCAAAAAGCGATCTTCAATGTGTCAGATGCAGTGCTGTATCTCTCTGGTGTTTCTTGGGGCTGGCTTGTTTCCGAATCTCAATTAACGTCATACTCCAGGACAAGACCGAACCTCGCCAGGTGACTTATCTCCGCGGAGTTAACCGGGTTGCTGTCAATGGCTTGGATGGCCTTGGACGAACTGGACTCGGATTTTCCCGCTTTGGGAAAATCTTCTATTACTTAATGCTGCAAAAACCAGTCTATCCTTCCCTTTAGCTATAACTCAAATAAACTGCTTGGATGTGATGGCAATTGCTTCATTTACATATATACATGACCTCCTTCGAGGGTCGATGACCTTCCCTTTCCATTCCAGTGCGGACACCTTACTGCGTTTTGCTCACTGACCTAAGGCAATTACCAAGTACTAAGGAAGGAAAGGTTGAGTGCCCTGAGTATTGCTTACATCGTCGGTTCTTGCTGACAGCCTGACATCCTTAATTCGGCTTCGAATCGTCTTCACTCCGCAGGATCAAGATGCCAGGGCCTGTCAATTCTGATGTCCGATAAGTTGCGCACCCCAGCTACCCATTGATCTTTACCTAACGCGGCAGCGCTGCTCCTTCAACCCAGTCAGCCTGGTAAAATCAGAGGTCGCACCTGCCAGCAAGCTTCAATGTATCCAGGCTGATGATAGACATTGCCTGCAACATCTGATCGAGTCAACCTGTCATGAACCGTGGCCCTTGCTGTACCAACTCAGTTGACGCACGAACCCTCATCACTTCGATGGGCCTTTTCAACGCAAGCATGGCCAGACTCGAGGAACACTCTGGTTGATTTCGCAGTGGGAATCCTGGTGACCTTGAACTCAAAGCCGACGTCGGTCCCATCCATGAATTAGCTAGTCTTTACTTTATCCCATACCACGACATTTGACCCATCAGGCAGAGCAGACTCCCGCGCCGTCCATACGAACGCACCGCGTCTGGGCATAATCTCCCAGGAGACAACCCAGTAGGCCGCCGCCCCGAGCAGGACCAGGATCGCAAGCACGGCATACAACCACGACGGGATGATCCTGCTGCTGTCTAGTGCCGAGGGCACGAATGGCGTCACGAGCAGGAAGATCTGCGAGAGCAGGAAGAGGTATACGACGGGTGTCCACGCGCGGAAGGATGAGGTCCGCTGGCGCTCCAGCTGTCGCGATTGACGCCGTCGGATAATGAACAGGCCGAGGATCACGAGGAGGTTGATTATCGCAACTGCGTACTGCCCTACGTCTAAGAGGAAGTTGTAGACCTCGCCTGGGTACGGTCAGCATGGTGTTATTTCTCCTGGTAGGTGGGGACAAGCAGACGGGACTAACCGAAGGGTATAAAGAAGATCATAAGGGCGGACGAGAGGAAAACAAGCGCAAACGCAGAAGACGGGGATCCAGATGGTGTAGTCAGCGCGAAGAATCGCGAGTACGGCACGATTCCCTCCTTTGCAAACTCACGCACAACTCGAGACATTGTAAATGAGGCCGTCAAGAGATTTCCGAACGACGACAGCGCCGCGAGGATGGCCGTGAGCCAAAGCATCGTCTCGCCAAACACTTTGCCGATCAGCAGTGCGACGACCGTGACGCCAGTCTTGCTGATTTCCTCCGGAGTCGCGACAATGAAGTACGAGATGTTAGTTAGTATGTATAAAAGTCCGACGCCCCCGACGCCGACGACGCCAGCTACTCTGAGGACTTCTCGCGGGTTCTGCACTTCGTCGAGCACGTAGGCCGCGTTCGACCAGCCTTGGTAGGTGGCTAGAATCTTGAATAGGGCGTTGGTGTAGTCAGATACGGAGGACGAGGAGCCGCTGAAGGGGTGCTTTAGGCTGCTTGCTGGATCTGGGATTTGAGGAAGATCGCCGCGGAGAGCGCGGAGTCCGGAGAGAATGATTAAGGATAGAATGATGATCTTGACGGAGGCGAGGATGTTCTATCATTGTGAGTATGGCTTTTTCCACTTTACCAGGACTACTAACCATAAGCTTCACCCCAAAAGCGCTGGCCTTGATATGGATCGTAGCAATAGTCCCCAAAAGGGCAATGGCAAGCAATCTCTTGACCCACTCACTAACTGATATGTCCAGCGCGAGCAGGATATTCTGCGCCATTACGACGCTGCCGATACCTGAATCACAACTACAATGAGTGCGCCATTCTTTCAATCAACCAAAGAAAATTCGAGGGGGGGCATACGCACCCGTAAACCCCAGAAAAACGACATGCACCGCGAAAACCGTCGTCACGAGCATCGGCGGCTTCGGATACGCAGCCTCAAGATAGACTTTCTCGCCTCCGCTCCGCGGCATGAGCAAGCCAAGCTCAACCCAGATGAAGAGACCGCAGTACGCTATGATCAGCCCAACAACCCAGAGCACCAACGCTGCGCCTGCGCTTCCGACACTGGCCGCAATGGCGGACGGCGTCGAGAAGATGGCCGTTCCGATCATGCGGTTTGTTCTGGATGCCTGTTAGTGCCTGCTTGTTGGTTTCGTTTGGAAAGGGCTTACATTAGGAAGGTTGTTGACAGCAGTCCGAGATGGCGGCGTTGGCGCCCTTCATCTTCGTCTGGAATGGCGCGAGGGAGGAGGACCGCGTGTTCGAGGTCGTCGTCCTCGTCGTCGTTGTGGTCAGCTTGCAAATTATGGCTGGAACCTTGAGGCGACGGCTCCATTTCGATGAATCCTTAACCCGTCGAGATGAAAGCGATGGCTCTCATAACAACGATGATGTAGAAGTGAGGAGTGATAAAGTTGTCCGGCTTGTTTATCGGGATGGCACGTGAACACGTGATACTGAATAAAGGCCTCAGGCTCTGAGTGACAAATTGAGCCCTAACAAGTTGTCTCGAAGGTCGTGGACGAGACAATTGAACTGAATGAGATGAGTAAGTGGATGAAATATCCTGACCCACTAGTCTTAGAGGCTCGATATACACGAATTAGTGGTATATATCCACTAAACCGGACCATTCCTGCTTGTCGCAAAACGCACTGAGGCACCGGCAGTTATAGTAACGCAACATGGATAACACTGTGCATACTCGAAAAAATTAACAGAGTTTAACTTGCTAGACCGTCTACTTCTATGCGGTCAATTATACGAGATATATGGGCCCGCCTTAGCAATGTTGTGGCAGATAGGGGAGTATCAGCGCCAAGTATATATTTTCCATGGGTTAAAATACAGTAAAAAGGTAATCCGTTGTTAAACATAGGAAAATAAGCTCAGACACAAAATGCAATCGCCAATCGAATCTAGTGCAAAGCACAACAAAGCTTCAATACTACAAAGTAAAATGCAACGAAAACACCTCCTACTCTACCCAAAGACAGACCGCAGCGCACGGGAAACAATATGCAGCACCGACGCCATCCTCGTCGACTTCAAATGCCGCCTCGTCTTGAGCCGGGGCACCTCCTCCCTCGCAATCAGCGGCAACTCCCTAAAGACCTCCTCGCCAGGACGCTCGCCGGCCTGGCCAAGTGGCGAGATCGGCCTAGGCTCCGGCAGCGACTTGACGGCCTTGATGGAGTGGAGGTCGTCGATAGACGCAGACCCAGACGCCGAGGACTGGCCGGACTCGTCCGCTTCGTAGACCGGGGAGAGAATCGTCGTCATGAAGAAAGGGTCGTCGGCTCCACCTGCAGAAGCCGGGGGGGCTGTGTTTATCATGGAGGAACGCGCTGCTTGCGGCTCGCCGGCGGTGGGGAGCTTGGGTTTCTTGTGTGCAGGGCGCACGGGGCTTCCGGGGGTCATGGCTTCGGTGACTTGGCTTTCGATGGCTGGGGGTAGTGCCCCGCCTGTTGGTTGGGGCGGTTGGGGCTTGAGTGAGGTTGAAGGGCGAGGTTCGTCCACGTCGACGTCCATGTCCATGGTGCCTTCGGGCTTCGCGGTGACGGGCGTCTCTGGCTGCTCTAGATCCATAGGCTCAAGCTCAGCCTCATAGCCCTCGTCGTACTTGCCCTTGTCGGTGTCGGACCCCCCGTTCGGCCTGCCAACCGGTGACCCAGGCTCGGCGGTGTCATCAACAGGACTAATCTCGCGGGGCTCATCGTAGAGAGAGTGCTCTTCTTCCTCGACCCAAGGACGCTCGTCATCATCGGAGAACTCCTCATCCGGCGTCCAATCTTGCGCAAGACTCGGCTGCTCTATAGTCCCATACGAGAACCAGGGATGCTCAAGGACCTGCTCGATGGTAAGCCGTTTCTCGGGGCACAGCTCGGTCATCTTGAACAGCAGGTCGGCAAAGAGCTCCTGCTCCTCCACGGGAATCGGCTCATGGTACCCCCTAGACCCATAGCCTAGCTCATCACGGTTACGGATCGACGTATCTGATGTCATGCAATGGCGTATCCGCTCCGCGACGGCGGCGCGAATCGAGCGCCGGCGCGCAATCCCTTCCTCCTCAATCAGCTCCTCGCTCTCAGGTCCGCCATGGAGCCGCGGGTTGTTGAGCGCCTGCTTCCACGTGTTCTTCCACTTGCGCCACCAGTGCACCGGCGGCTGGCCGCAGTTCTTCACGAGCTGGTACAGATATGCCCCCTCGTCGCGGCCCGAGCAGTAAAATAGTCGCTCGCCCAGCCGGATCTCGTACATTGAGCACGCCAGGGCCCAGATGTCGCTTTCCTTGCCGGCCCACTCGTCCAGGATGATCTCCGGTGCGGCGTAGTGGAAGGGGATCCCGGAAGCGTGGGGCGGCGGGGAGCCCGCAACAAAGGACTCGCCAAAGTCGGCTATAGTGATAGTGTGTGTGAGGATACTCTCTGTGGCGTCCTCGTCGACTGGATACACAATGTAGTCGGGCGGGTTTGCGTCCGGGGCGGCGTCGTCGTATTTGACCACGTTGGCGACCTCGGGCAACTGGAAGATCCTTTCGACTTCGGCCTTGGACTTGCCGGTTAGGGAGCCGATGTCGAGGAGGATGTTTGATGGCCGGAAATCTAGTTACATTGTAGAGTCAGTTAACATGCACTATTAGGACACAGGTAGGGCAAAAGAGACAGCTACCATTATGGACAATATCATGGCGATGCAGCACGGCCATGGCCTCGGCCGTATGGCGGGCGAGCCTACGCGTAAACGCATCGGGATCACCAAAATGGCCATGGATCTGCGCCGTCGAGCCCCCGCGCACCTGATACACAAAGCACTGGTGTGTGCCGTTGGGCCCCTCGAGGGTAAAGTCGTACCAGGGGATATTGCACCACCAGTCCAGGTCCGAGTCGTCGTCCGCAAGCTTCACCATGCGCTGGCCAGCAAGAAGCTCCCTGTTGTCCTCGCGCGAAGAGTCGGCCGTGAGGATCTTGATGGCCGCGTACTTCACGGGTTCCTTCTTGACCTGCCGGCACAGCCAGACATTGCCGAACCCGCCGGTGCCCAGCTTGTGCATCACCTTCCACTCGCGCTCGGACCCGATGCGATCGCCCAGGTGGATGGGGTGGTGCCCGCCTGGGAAGTAGTCCCAGGGGCCTTCGATGAGCCCGCCTGCGAGTGTTTCCATGAACCCGTCGAGCGCGAGGCCGTGGTGGCACGGGCCTACGTGCCATTTTTCGCCGGTTTTGGGCCTCTCGTCGTCTTCGAAGATGTCGGGGTAGAAGGCTGTAGGCTTCTTGTCGAGGGGTGGAGATGGTTCTCTGGACGCTGTATGCTGCTCTTCGTTGACGGGTGTGGATGGCTCCTGGTTGAGGGGGGTGGACAGCGCTGCAGCCTTGTTGTTGTCTGCAGGCGTAGACAGCTCTATCGAAGCTGCGGACTCTTTCGCATCGGTTGGTGTTATTTGTTCTTGGTCAGCCTTCTGCGCAGTTTCCTGACGCTGGCTAGGGCCAGAGTCAGCCCTTTGGTGTTGTTGGTCGACATCGACGCGCTGCTGAGTCGACATGCTTGCTCACTGCTCGATGGGTTGCGGATGATAGGAGGTTGCAAAGAAATATTGATGTGTATACGGAGTAAGGTATGGAACATAGCAAGTGAACATGTGTCGGGAGAGCAATGGGAAGGTTAAATAAAGTTGTTTGAGAGCGATGACGGTCCAGCAAACGCGAAGAAGCGGCATCCCTTTGTCGTGATGCGATGCACCAACAATGCCGCTGCACAAAGGCAGCTTCGCCGGCGAGCTGTAATTCGGTACTCTAGGCTTGAGCAAAGGGCGCCAAGGACCCCAAAATAGGTCCCGAACGCTAACAATGGGCCAATTTGGACTTCGTTGAGGTCCGAAACGCTCCAGTTCAAAACGTCTTCATCCTGACACTCGCCCTAGGATGATCATACCATGGGCTATAATTAGCTAACAAATTTGTGTCTGAGGTTCAACAGACCTCATCATCTCTCCAAATTAGATATTTTCATTATCTGTGCCGGGGCGATACTGATATCAATAGACTATCGCGAATCATACTCCTCAGTTAGAATAACCACTGATGAGACAAAACGACCATACCACTGTAGTCTAGCATAAACACTTGATTTGAATTATCTAGGGAAGTGGCAGTCCTGCTTCTTCAAATGTGCCACTAACAAAGCGTACTGCATCTCCCTGGAATTAGGGTTAAGTTGAAGCCCTAAGCATGGCTGGTGATATTTTTCTCCTTTTATTGAGTTTCCCTCCTTGTTGGCTAAAGGCAACCAAGGCAAAAGCGTTTCAGCTTCAATCTGATATTCAAAAGTTTGTATTCAAGACAACATGGCACAACCATAAAACACTTGACTTGATTTTGCATAGGAGTAGTAGTCTTACCTCTCTACAAGTGCCACTGGCAAAGTCTACTCCATTTCCGCTAGAAGCAGGGTCAAGTTGAACCCCTAGACATAACTGCAGGTGGAGAATTGCAAATTGGACAAAGTTGTTACAGCATCCGACATTATGTTACCCTTTCTTTTTTTCATCAAGATTCCCCCTTATCGGCTAAGAACAACCAAGATGAAACTGTTCCAACTTTCACCTGATATCCATGGCTTTATAATCAGGGCAGCATGGCACAACGTCTTTCAAAATCTGCGTTTCTGTAGACCATGGAGCTCAAAGCACAAGGCCTGCGTGGAAGTGTCAGTGATTGAGATGCGATACAATCGTCAAAGGCCCTTGATGCTGGATTCTACCCCCACAAAGGAACGCAGCCATGCAGGACTCATGCGTCATACTATATAGAGACTTTCGGAGATGACCAAATCCAGCGTTTATTTATGACCAAAACGACTTATTCAGAATCCTCAACTTCACTAGCAAAGAACACGGTATACACCCCAGGCTCAAGTCTTAACAATGGTTCCCCGCGTAAGGTTCACCGAGCTACCCTCTGAGGGGTGGCAGAAGAGCATAGAAGGCTATGTCAAACTGGTCAAACGATTGTACAGCAAAACTTACCATAGATCGGTTGGAAGCAGGACATGGAAAGACCCCCAGGTATGTCAGC
>RHLP01000889.1:0-30858 GCA_003719405.1 Aspergillus incahuasiensis
CCGAAAAGACGACTTTCCCCAAGCCCAACTGCCCCTGCCCCTGCCCCGACGACCAGCCACGCTTTTCCAAACGCACCGAGAGCGGCGGCAGGCCCGCCCTCGCGAAATTTGGGATCAGCACCTGCGAGACGTAGTCGTAGGAGGGGGACGACGAGACATTCGTGCCGCCGACGATGGCCACGTGGATCCGGTCTGACCCTGGGGCAGAAGAGTGCAGGAGGTACGGGTAGAGGGCCTGGAAGACGAGAAAGACGGAGCCCGGGGTGGGGAGGCGGATGTTAATTTCTGGACTGACTTGGCGAGCGTGATCTTGATCTTGATCTTGCTCGCTTGGACGTGAGGGTGGGGGGTAGAAGCCTAGCGAGCACGAGCCCACCTGGGCCTCAACGAGTGTGCTTCCGCTCAGCTCGGCCAGGGTCTGAATTGCTGCGAGGTGGGATGCCTTGAGGCCCTTCTTCCCAGACCGGTTGCCTCGAATGTGATTGATTGTGACGGCGCGGCCTGTGAGCGCGGAGAGGGCGACGGCGATGCGGACCAGCTGCCCTCCCCCCTCGAGCTTCCGCCCGTCCAGGTGGATTGGCTGTGCTTGGCTCATGATTGACCTTGAGCGCTTGATTGTTGGTTTCATCTGGATTGCTAATCTATGTACGAGCATCTTACTAGTTATATTTGGCTTCATCATGGTGGTTGGTGATGTGTTTGCTGGGATGACTGTGTGTTGTGACTTTGGATGACTCACGTAGAGACACTGCCCGGCTCAGGCCTGGCCAATGGTGGCTCCGCCTGTTGCTGCTGCTCTCAGGAAGCTTCACCTCACAACACTCTAGGAAGGCACGATATTCGCGCCTTCACTGGCAGCCCATGGCCTCCTCATCGCGTTGCCGTCAGCACCGGCGATGGCCTAACTCTCCATCTCAACCCATCCCATTTGACTATCGCGCATCTATTTTCCGGAATAGATCTAATCCAATATCATAGGACTCGCTTCCTCGCAGCATGAGCGCAAAGGACTGCTTGCGAAGGTCTAAATCCACTCGATTCGCTCGCGCGAGCTACGACCGCTCCCTCACCTCTGAACCATTCGATCCAGAACTCGCTCGGCTGTTTGCAACTGCCGCGGCATCCAGGGCCATGGCCATGTCGCGCTCTGCCGATAGAACCTGCACTCTTTCCGAGGGCTCGTATGGCCGCATAGGTGGGCCCAACAGCGTGGCGGTTCCCCCGAAAAGGTACAAACGGTCTACCTACACCCCTGGCTGCTCGCCTGCCGGGGAGGACCCCCCTTCCCGTCACAGGGCTTCGTCGTCCGTCGACAGTCCCGACAATGACACCTCTTGGTCCGCTGCCCTACCGTCCATCAGTGAGTTCGGCGGCGTCGAGGACCGAATCGCTTCTCTTCCTTCTTCTTACCGCCGGCTACGCAAGTCCCGTTCGATGTTCTCAACCAGGCAGCGTTCTTCCCATATACCTTACGGCCTTGCGTCGCCGGGGTCGTACTCTCCTAGTATATCCAGTCACGGACCAACTTCTGATCCTCCGAAGCTCTATCGCACCTTGAGGCGATCGATGTCTTTTTTGAAAGGTGACAATGCTCCTCAGAACACTCTGCGGCACGCAAGAAGCCAAGATGCATCCATACAGTTGGCGCGCTCGCAGTACCAGCAGAACCTGATGAGCAGTCCCGACTCCACACCCTGGCCGCCGTTGTCCATGCCAAAAACCAGGCATAAACCGTTCAAAAAGACATTTCGCGGTGTGAGTGCTTCTGGCGATACATCAGCTGCAGAGGCATCGTCGGAACATACAAGAGGTTCTCACTCTCTTGGGAAAGCCAGAGCATTCTCCACCACAATCAAGAAGGGTATTAAAAGAGTTTTCGGTCTTTCAAGGAACTCGTCTGAGCAAGGAACAGCGCAACCATCCCCTTCCTCCTCCGGTAACTGGGGCCAATCACCTTCGACAGTCGTGAGCAATGAAAACAACTATCCTAGCAGCCATGGAGCCGTTAGCAACTATACAAACTCGCACTCAGACGCTCCACCAACAGTACGAAGAATGCAGAGCTCTGCAAGTCTAGCAACGAGCCGCTCTCGAGTAACCAGCTGGGCAGATTCCACTGCAGCGAACACGATTACAACGCCGAAGACAAGTGCGCAGCATCGCTCCTCTATTGCTTCCGAGCAAGAAATCCTTGGTCGTCCTGAAGTGCCGCCACTTCCCACAGGTCCGCTTCGATATGGGCAACACCACGCAGTCGATAGCCATCGTTTATTTTCCGCGCTGATGAAACGAATTGGAGGGGCGAACACACAACCTTCAGATGAAGGCATCGTCATTGGTCAAGTGAAGGAGCACCGGGCAATCCCAACTCAAGGCTCGTTGACTTCTCATCACAGCAAACGCACCGTCCGTCAGGTATCCAGCGATGCTTCTGTCAACTCTCCGAGGTCGTTCGCAACTGCAATAGCGGGACCAATGACACCTTACGAGCAGCCACGGAACCCTGGCACATCCCGCGCTCACAGTGCAGTGCGCCCTACCGAGGTCTATAAGGAGGCTCAAAAAATCAGTGAAGACATCCCACGAGTCGAGTCGGCTTCAAGTGTCTACTCTCGCTCAATAAATGGACACTCGCCCTGCAAAGCCGCTTCTGATTCCCCGGATTCCGCAGCGGAGCCAGGAGTAGCAACAATTTATGCCTCCGAAAGGACTGCGTACAGTTCTCCAAACAAATCCGCGCAGTCACCAGTTCGTGATGTTCCAGCACTTCCATCTGCTGAATGGCATGATTGGATGGACTCGCAGATGGCCAGGATCGAGCGCACCACACCCTTGGGGCATTACCGTGAGAGCGCGGAAAGGCGCGGTGACGATGCGCCCATCTTCACTTCTTCAGTGCCCATTCGGAGAATTCGGGTGGAAAGCAGAGGCAAGGCGAGGGCTGATGAAGACCTCGATAGAGTAAGCCGAATAGTATCCACCAGCAGTAACTTCTCCCGACCTTTCAGTCGATCCTCTAGCCTGCGGACTGTGGTAAAGGCTCGCTCACCCTCTTCTGATGTTCCCACTCCTTCAATACCAACTTTGGTAACCGACGACGTCTTTCAGGATGCTACAAGTCATGATCACTTCCTGAAATGTACGCCTGCAGGGCAAAGCAACATGGGGGTGTCGCCCATGCTATCGCGGTCGAGCAATCAGCCCCGGATGCCCGAGTCGCCTACTCCCAAACGAACTGCTACCGAAGTATCCCCCACGATGAACAGCAGCAGATATACACAGCATCCGACAAAGTGGTCACCCGGAGCTCACGATGCACGGCAGCTTCACAGACGGTCCGCTCGATACATGCGCGAGAATCGGCGAGCCACCAATGAGAATGCGAGGCTTGAGCAAGGCATGTACGATCAAGCGGGTGGGCTTCACTCGCCCATGTCGAGTAAGCGCATGGTAGAGTTATTTCTAAACAGCCGCCGGCGGCAGATGGGACTGGACACTGAAGAGGTAACGTCTGAGCCGGCGTTTCTCTAAACGTGCCCTTGAATAACCGTGGCTCGTTTGATTTGCTGGGACCGCATTTCTATTACTGTTTCTTTTTTTTCTGGGGTCATTCTTTTGGGCAAATCTTGTATTATCGCTCTAATTAGTACTGTTTAACCCTGCATCAAACAAGGACATGTATTTTCAAAGTCTCCATCATCAACGGGTCAGTAAGGATATCTCTCCATGCAAAGACGGTATTCGAACAATCGCTTGCGATGCTTTAAGGCTCAAAGTTTTGCGATGCCGTAACGAAACTGAAATCGATAACAAAATAACCTAGTCGGTCAGAGAGCCGCACTCACTCAACATAGTTCGCCGGGAAGCTCCCCTTGATGCCATGAAGCTCCCCCTCCCACCAGTCATCCGTACTGTCCGTCTTCTTCAGCACGCGGATACGGTCACCCTCTCTGAAGGCCAGGTCCCCGGCACCCTGCCCGCCGAAATCGTACAGGGCCGTGACAAACGACCTACTCGAGGAGGCACTGCGTGGCTTGGGAGGCGGGGGCGGGGGTTTCTTTTTGCCGGCTAGGGCTGACATTGAGGGTTTGCTTGTGAGGGTCGACATCGAAGGCTTGCTTGTCAGAGCCGACATCGAGCGTTTGCTTGTTAGGGCAGACATTGAGGGCTTGCTTGTGAGGGCAGACATGGAGGGCTTGCTGGCTAGGGGGATTGGCGGAGTGATAGTATCGGGCTGTGGGACCGGGGTCGTTTGGTACGATGATGTATGCGCTTCGGTTGAATAGGCAGGCGGGGCTGGATCTTTACACAGGGAATGTGCGCTGTGCGAAGACGGCGGTGCATACGAAGTGGATTTGGATCGAGCCCCGAGGGACGGCTTGAGGCTAGTGTCCTGCTCCGGTTGAGCGTTCTGGGTAGCGATACTGTGGCTGCTGCGGAAGCGGTTGAGAGCGTTTAGCGAATTGCTAGGGCGGCGGTCATTTGCACTTGAGGGTTGGGAATTCGACCGCACGGCCTTGCCATTGGCGAGGCAGGCGAAGGCTTCGATCTGCTCTTGCACTGGGTGGCAGGCTTGCTCCCATTGTGTGACGACCTGGTCCAGTGGTTGGGGTGGGTTGGAGGGGTACTCGTGCTGCTCGCAGTAACCGTATATTACAGTGTAGTAATTTGCGAGGATGTTGTTTTGGATCTCAATCTGCGCCGACAATAAGCGGGGTAGCAGGGAGAACACGGCGGTGATCAAGGGGGGCAGATGTTGTCGCAGGTGCTCGTCTGCGGCTTGGTAGTCCTGGAGCTGTTAGGAGTATGAAACGAAACAAGTTTGAACGCACATACCTCTTTCGCTCTAGCTAGGTCATCCTCTGCCTTGACCAAGGACGCGTTTTCGCGCTCTGATCGCTTAGTTCGTTTCGAGTAATTGTCGACGCGGCCATGGTGGCGTTCATAGTCCAGCTGTGGCTGTCAGCAACACAGTAGTCGTTCAGACCGTAGGGCTGCAAACCTTTCGATCGTCTCTCTTTTTTATAGCTTTTTTGAACGGAACAAGACACTCCTTAGCTTGCGTCGCGGGGTCTATCATCCGCCGGTCAATAGCAGCCAAATCGTGCAGAATATCCTTGGAGAAGTCTTCATATTCAGATTTCAGCTTTGTTGTCCTCGCCAGCGTGGCCTCCGGGGTCGGGATCGGTGTATGGGAGGTAGGCTCCGCGGCACCGATGATCGGGGCATAGAGAGCCTCGAACTCGACGAGCATGCGGTCCTGATGGGTCAGAAGCGAGGACCAGGCGTCGCGCCATGCTTTGGTCGAGTCAACAATCTAATTGTAGGCCGCAACGGTTAGCCGAGCAGCTGGCATTGAGCGAATCCATGGATCGCACGGTACCTTATCCAGCAATTTGTCCACCTGATCGAAATCCTTCAGCAGAATGGCCACCTGGCTGTCGTCGGCCGACCGTTTCATAAACTTGCCGAACTGTCGCTGGACGGACTGCATGGTGATGGCGGCGAGGAGGAGGGACGGTGGGGAGATGCGGCAGGCAAAGGGAGTGGTCGAGGAGTCAAGGGAGTGGTGTCGTGGGAGAGAGGGGAAAGAACGGGCTCATGGCGACGAGTTGCACGCTTATAGGATGACGCAGCCAGCAGCGCTTTTGCAACTTCAACTGCAGCTTCTGTGGGCTTGCTGGGTTCTGGCCCTCTCTATTTTTGTCCCGCTTGTAGATCGACATTTGGTGTCTGCCTGCTGCTAGCCTAGCCTTGGAGGCGTCATACTGCCAGAGCCCCAACTGCCTCCTCGAGAAGGCCGCTGCAACCTAGCAAGCTTTGGTTCGAAAAACAGAGTGAATTGTCAAATTATATTCGAATCAAAGCGATGGTTCTAGCTATTCTCAGCCTCAGCCTTGCAGCTTGAGTTGGTGCCTTGCTGCCTGAGGATCCACAGTTCTCCGCATCTTTTGATCTCTTCTTTTGATCTCTGTTCCCTCTCCGATCTTTACCTTCATCCCAACGCCCCGCGACATTCGGCCAAATGCTTCTTTCACAGCAGCCCACGACTCGTCAGTCCTGGGATCAAGCTCCTCCAGCATGTCCGTTCCTCCCTCGCCAGCAGCAACCGCGCGCTCCACCAACCTGACCGTGCCCGCAACCCAAAGCACCGCCCCGGTGGTCAAGTTCCGATGCCTCTTCACCCACGACCTGCGACGCAAGGCGAAACGGTGGCAGGATGGATTCCTCCGATACCACACCTTCAACAAACGCGTTATGGTCTATGATAATACGGGCTATTTCATCGGAGACCTCCATTGGCGCGCACCGGAGGGGATCCGGGACGGAGATGAATTGGAGCTAGACAAGGGTGTCTTGATACAAGTCTGCGAGCCTCTTGAAAAGACGGAGTCGGATATATCCTCGCTATACAAGAACAAAAGCCAATCGTCCCCGGCGCGTCCGAATGATACCCCGCCGTTAACTGTACGCTCGACACCGATTCCCCGGCCGTCGCAAGCTCCGCGTTCCTTGAATGATCTCCTCGGGATCAGGAAGACGCCAGCTCCGCAACTGCGCTCTCCCTACGAACAGCGCAATTTACAAAGGCAGTCCAGCACGCGAGAACTTCACGAGCGACCTACAAAGCGTCAACGGACGTCCCCGGAGCGTATCGACTCGGCGCAACATATCGTCGATTTGTTCGATTCGCCTCCAAAACGACCAGTTCCGAGTGCCGAGACTTACCCAAAACCATCATTTCAACAACAGTCCAGGGCAGCGTTACCCAAGCCGCGTGTACCTGCCGGTCCTCCTGCCACCACTGACCAACGTCAACCACCTCCCAATTACCCCATTACACAGCCTTGCCCACAAATTTCAAAACCTGCCAGTTCAGGCCCAGAGCCTTCAACCAACACCCTCCGATTGCCCAGTAACAGGCCGCGTCGAAAGTTGATGTACCAAGAGCCGTCAGCTTCAGTCCAGAGGCCTTTGGCCCGAAACCCGCTCTCTCGGTCGATTTCCCAGTCAGTATGTACTACATCACAAGTCAATTGCCGTGACTGACTGACAGTTCTAGACATCAACCCGTCATCAAGCATGACTCGTCCAGTCCAATCATTGTCCTTGATGACGACGACGACGACGACATCCCGAATTCTCGGCCCGTCATATTGAATCAAGCAATGCCCGTCAAGATAGACCTTGATCCACCCTCTATGACCCATGTAAACACCCACGTTACCAAGCACGACTCCAGCTCCCCGGTCATCAAACCCCCTACCTCTTCTATCGAAACCGCATTCAAGCCACAAATTCCAATCCCCTCTATTCCTCCTCCACCCGGGGCAGCAGGCTCGACGAATGAGCAAATCAACGCTCCAGGACCTACGCTTAAGCCCCGCTCACCGGGCCTTCGCAAATCATACTCAGACCCAACAACAATCAACAGACTTCCTAATCGACCATTACCCGCAACAAGCCCGCTTAATCCAGTGACTGAGCAGAGCGATGATTGCGAGCAGGGCCCCTGGACATCGGAGGCCCTAGACTTGTTTGACTTTTGGCCGCCGGGACGCCCGAAGCCTCCTTGATCCAAAGAAGAGGGTATGTTTGACTGGTTGGCATATTTATCTTCCAGCCCTACCATCTGTATAAACATAATGATATATGATATAAATGAACAACCCAAGATCTCTCACGCCCATAATCCCAATCCACGTACCACTCCACCTCCATCCAAAAACAACTAACCAACCAACCAACCAAAACAATATAAACCAACATACCCTATCCCCTCTTAACAAAAACCCCAGCAACATAAACCATACACGTCCCCTCAAACCACCGATCCACCTGCACACTCTCCCACCCCCCATCCCGCTCAGCCGCCTTCCTCAGCATACCCTCCGTATCCCGATTGAGACAACAATCGCCCATAACCCAGCGCCAGCCACACAGATGATAAACCCCCTGCAGCACCCTCGCAACGCACGACCCCTTCGCCGCCGCCCACTCGTTAACCACATGCTCCACAACAAGCAGTTTCCCGCCGGGCTTGAGCAAACTGTACAAGTACGCGATCGTGCGCTCAGGGTCCGGCACCGAGCACAGCACGCGCACGGTGACGATGCTATCAAAGACCGCGCCATCCTGTCCCTGTCCTTGTGCTTGCGCTTGTACAAGGCCAGCCTTCACCAGCTCGACGCCCAGCGCGCTCTGCTCGACGCTGCACGGCAGGATCGTGTACCGGTCCGCAAGGCCATGCGCCGCGGCGCGCTTGCGCAGCTCGCCGTGCAGACCGGCGCAGGGCTCCGCGCCGTAGAAGGCGGTGACGTTGCGCGCGGGGATCTGCGCGAGCAGCGGCATCTGCGTGCCGGTGCCTGGGCCGACGTCGAGGACTGTGCCGGAGGCTTGGGCGATGATGGGCGGGATGAGGTCGGAGGATTGGATGGGGCGTTCTTGCTGTGCTGGGCCTGTGGGTGCTGCTGGGTCCGCTGCTGATGCTGGGAGGTGTTCTGTTGGTGATGGTTCTTGGCGGTTTGCTGGGGCTCGTTAGTCAGTTACCTAGGGTTGTTGGTCGTGGTGATTGGTGATTGAGGCTGGAGGAGGAGGGCGGCTTGGCTTACAGCTAAACGCAACCCAGAACTTCCCGAATGCTTCGTCGCGGAGTTGGTGGGCGTTTAGGATGGGTGCAAGCAGGCGTCCGCTTAAGATTGCTTTGATGTTGGCGTCGATGTAGTCTGTTTTGTTGTCAGTTAAAGTGGTCTCTGCCGTTTAACGTTATAGTAGTACGTATCGAGTCATCTCTACTTATAGATGTAGACGGGAACAGTTGAAGGATTTTGTCTGTGGGTGAAGACGTACAAGACATGGCCCATATCAGGATCTTGGCCGGCTCCACGAGGGCCCCGAGCCATTGCCCGGTCGTAGGATCGTCCCTTGCCATCTGGAACGGTGTAGTATGGGAAGTGGAGGAGAAAGGTTGGAGAAAGTCGGGTTATAGATGCAGTTCAATTTGGGGATGACTAATTTCTCCAAATGGCTGGCCGGTGGGATGCCTGGTCTGTGGGGATTTCTACTACATCGAGAGGCAGGCAGCCGATACAGAAAATAGAGAGCTACATAACTGGAGATGATAAGTTGAGTCCGAAGCTTCTAACCATGACCCGCCTATAGATCAATTTCGATACAGCAAAAGGGACAGCACATCCAGACAACCAACAAAGCCTGTATTACAACCACGATAGCAGCGCTGTCATCAAAGATAGAAACCAATACCAAGGTCAAAGGTCAAAAGTACAAGGCGCTTGTTGCGCAGATGTCGGTAAGAGGGGATTCAGATGGGCCGTAACGAATGAGTGGCCTGGTGTCGCAAGGACATTGAAAATCAACAAAGGAAATATTCCAAGGGTTCATGCATGATAGTGATAGTATGGATGGGAAAGAAAATAAACATCAAGTGGCAGAAAATGCAAATGTAGAAGCAAGGCCATGACTAAATCAATATGCAGGCTGGAAATGACGCTCACTTGCTGGGATGACCGTCCAGCAAAGAAATGATAACCGTTGAGCCGAGAAGATGAGCAGCAACCTGCCAGGCTGGCAAAGTAGAGGGTGGAAGGGCGACATCACTAATGACTAGACTTTTAAGAACACGACCACCGTCCAGATGGTTTAGTGATGTGAGTGGTTCCGGTGGCCGCGCGGGCTATAGCGGCTCGTCCTCGCGAGCGAGCTGACATCATGCTTGCCATCGCAGCAGGCACGGACATTTTCGAGCCGGTCCGCATCGTCACCCCTATCTGCCATGTGTCGAAGGTCCTCCACACTGTCGTGATTATGGATGCTGCCTTCGTTTAAGCTGGATGCCGCATACGAGCTTTTTCGTCCAAAAGAGCCCTTGATCGTCGTGTTGAAAATGGTACTCAACCGGGACGCCGAAGTCTGCCTCGCCTGATCGGAGTAATGTGACGGCGGGTACGGAGATGCGCGGCCTGGTGTCAAGCTAGGCCGTAAAGACATTGCTGAGCCCGAGCGTTGCTTCGGTAGGCCCCGCGGGCCGCGACTTTGCGACGATGAAACCGAGTTGCGAGCGGTTTGACGCGAACGGGAGCGGAACCCCGGGTTGAACTCGTCGATGTCTTCTAGAGTAACGCCGTTCTCTGCCTCCTCATCCTCGGGGCCGTTCCGTACAAGAAGATACGACAACGCATTGAACCATGTCTCGTGCCTTTGGCTTGTAGTGGCGGTAAACCTGATCCTACGACCGGGGCTAACCACCTCCAAGCTCTTGCAATGGAGTCCTGGTGGGTATGGGTTGTCATCGGCCACCACTCTGACTGCTTCAATTGAAACACTCTTTGTCCTTCCCTCGCTCTTACCAGCAGACTGCGGGTCATGTTCACTCCAATATAGTGTTCGCGTATACGGGTGGACCCAGAAGTATCGGCGATGCCTAGTGTTGGAAATGTCCCCAGAAACTGCTCGGCGAGTGTATTTCCATAGGAATTCTCCGATCATTGTTTGCGTGATCGCTTGGATCATTCGAGGGTCAGTACCGACGCCGTAACCCTGCGGGGCAAACGCCGGAGTATTTTGCGAGTTGAAGCGCTCCTCCAGCTCGGAAGCGAAGGAAGACACGGACGATCGGCGTGACATATGGCTATCGTGTCTCAAACTGGCTCGTGATGTGGTTCTTTGTGCAGAGCCGACTTGAACAGCCGAGCCATTCGGTGTCCGGGGGCGTTGCGTGGAGTTCGTCGAGTGTGCTCTTAATGCGGACGCAGGTGCGAGCGGCGGTCCCATCGCACCACCAGCTGACGCCGGTCGATGGTCGATTGATTTCTTCTCTGCAGCCAAGATAGCTTCCTTGTGGTCAACAGGCAAGGGAGGGTGTATTTGCACACTTGATGCTTGGCTCGTAGCACTTCCGGGCCTCTTCTGGAGAGAGGCATTGGAGGGCTGGGGAACGGGGCGCGATCTCGCCTTGGGCGTGGCGAAAGGCGAGTTGCTCATTTCCTTGGCCTTGTCGCTGTCGGGAGGAGAAAGTGGTCTGAAGGAAGCGCGGTCAATAAGGAGTTGGTCAATCTGCTTGGATGACAAAATGGTCTGAGCCCCTTGGTCGGCCTGGTTGGACGAGCCCGCCCTTGCGCGACGAGGAGCCGCGTTTCCAGAAATCGCACCCAAGGGCAGTGTTGCACTAGTCTGTTGAGTAACCGTCTCATCGGCAGTATCCTTGTCCGTGTTCTTGTCCACGACAAGAAGAGGTGGGGCACTCTTGGTGGATTTGGCAGAGCCGGCCATTCCACTAAGAGGAGTGTTCTCGTCGAGCGCCGGTGGCGTAGGTAGGACTATTACGTCGAGGGTGTACTCGACCGGAGGGGTTTCCACCGAGGTGACGGTAGAAACCGCCAATTGCGGTGCTGGTGCAACGGCGATTTCTTGAACCTCTGGCGCAATTGGTTCGGTGTACGCCGGAGGGGTGAGAGAAATGCTCAGCACAGGTAGCTCCGGTTCAGGAACAAACTCCTCTACAGTGGCGACCTCTTCCTTAGGTTCCAGAACTGGCTCAGCAGGCTCGGTTTGTTCTGAGGAAATGGTTGAAACTGTTAACTCCACAGCCTCAGTACTTGTTCCTTGTTCGGTAAAGGACAGCTCTGGCTCAGGAACAGCATTCTCCACGACGGCAAGCTCCTCCTTAGTTTTGTAAACCGCTTCAATAGGCTCAGTTTCGACGGATGAGATAGCCGAAAATGTGATATCTGCGTCATCTGTACTTGTTCCCCGCTCGGTAAAGGAAAGCACCCGTTCAGGGACAACCTCGCTTGCAATGGCCACATCTTCCTTTGGTTCATGGACAGGCTCGATTGGCTCGGTCAGTTGGGAGGAGATAGCAGAAATTGATAGCTCTGCATTATCCGTACTTGTTCCTTGTTCATTGAACGACAACACTGGCTTCGGTACAGGCTCCGGTAGACTGGCGAGTACGGGGAGCGTATCCTGTACGACTATTTGTGAGAATGCCATCTCCGGTATTTGGACCGGGGCAAGCTCAGGTAGAGCTGGAACAACAGGCGACACCGGCTCACTATATTGCGTCGAGATTGATGACAGCGCTACCTCGGGCGCTTGCATAGCGGGAATGACGGGCGACACTGGCTCGCTAGATTGCGCCGAGATTGATGATAACGCTACCTCAGGCGCTTGTATAGGGGGGATGACGGGCGACACTGGCTCACTAGATTGCGCCGAGATTGATGATAACGCTACCTCAGGCGCTTGTACAGCGGGAATGACGGGCGACACTGGTTCGCTAGATTGCGAGGAAATTGAGGACAAAGCCACCTCGGGTGGCACAGGAACAGGCGCGGCAATTGGTTCTGTCGTGCTGCCCACGAAGAATGCCGTGTTCAATTCCGGGTAAGTTGGGGCTATTGGCTTGGTCTCTTCAGAAGAAATAGAGGAAACTTCCAGCTCCACTTGTGTGGTAGGAGTGTCGGGGACGTCGACTTCCCGCTGGCCATCGATACTCTGCCCGTCCCAGACCGTCTTTGGTGGCGTAGGTACATTCATAACATGATCGCCATCGAGTCGCGCATCAGCTTTCAGAGGAGTCCACTGAGTCGATGAGCTGATCAACTCTGGTGAGCCCGGCACGTCCATGCCTGTGCCAGCATCAGACATTGTTGGCTTCGTGGGCGTAACAGGAACATTATTGACGAATTCTTCATCTGTGTGAGAAACGAGCGAGGTCCCAGGCTCCCAGGGATCTGTCATGACGCCAGAATCGACCATAGCGGGCTTCGACGGTATCTCCAGGGTAGCCGTTGATGGCCTCCTTGAATCGAATCCGGGAAGCATGCGCGGAGTGCAGGGAGATGCTGCCTCAAACTCCATCGGTGGGCCGAAATCGTCTTCATCGCCATCAATCTCAGCAAGCTCGGCGAAGAGACTTTGGCCTTCTGGTGCTGCGGATGCCTCGCGCGTGAAACTTGTCGACGGAGATTCTCTGGCACTTGAAGGTCGACTATTGAACGCCATCGGAGCGTCTCCAGAGGGGCGAATCTTGCGTAGAACGCTCTTCTTCTTTCGTAAACGGTATCGAGGAGTAGAGAATTGGCCCATTGATGGTGTTCCGGGGTCTGTAAGGTCGTCCTCATCGGCAGAAGTAGACGCTGTGCTGTAGTAAGATGTTCGATCACGAGCCTTGGCCAGGGTCAGGGAGGAGACGCGTTCGCGGGGAGTCCGGTTAACACGATCTTCGGTTTCGGTGAGCTCGTCGCTATCAGTGCTCTCGCCCGCCATGCTTTCCACGCCCGTCTGGAAGGCTTCACTTTCGGTCGTAGTCTCGCGTTCATTTGCAGTCTCGAAAGGATCATCATTCTCCGTTGCAGTCTGGTATGCATCACTGCGTTCATCGGTTGATTGATCACCAGGGCGGACGCGGGAGTTGGCTGACACTTTGTGCGATGTCGGGCTTATATCGCCAGCATTGGATTCCCAATCCGAATCATGAAGCTCGACTTCCGCCTTCTTTCTCCCTGCCCCCAGCAAGTCCGGACGTGCAGGCTTGCGTGTATCAGCCTTCGTCTTTTGTCGCTTGTTGGTGGGTCCGTTCGCAGCGACTGAGTCACGGCGACGCTGCTCGACCTCATCCCGAGCCTCCTGAAGCATGCGCTTGAGTTCGATCTTCTCGGTCTTCTCACGATGAACCGTGCTTCGCAAGTTTTGGATCATTCGATGAGCATGGCCAAGTGAGCTCCGCAGGGTCTCGGTCTCGAGATGATTGTGGCGAGGTGTGAATTTACTAGGCGACGGCGGCGGGGAGTTTTCCGGGGTGGCCTGGTCTTCATCGTCTGAATCACGAGGACGGACGACTTCACGCCCGGACTCGGTCTCATGCTGACGCAACCGCATGGCCACAGCTTTGGCGAGCTCTTGATTTTGCGTGTTCATATCCTCGAGCTTACGCTGGAGTGTCAGCTTCTCCGCATCTCCCGCATTGAGATTCCGCCGTAAAATGTTAATTTCAGCATCGTTCGCCTTCTGGGCGGCGGTGTGGTCCTCGACGAGTTTTGCGTTCGCTTGTTTCAGATCCTCCAGCTCTCGCTCCATGGCGCTTTTCTCAGTAGTCGCTGCGCCCAGACTACTGGTAAGCTTCGTCTCGCGATCTGTGGCATCTCTCGCGGCGGCCGTAAGCTCATGAATTTTGGTTTCCAACGCCCAGTTCTCATCCTTGTAACGTTCCTCACTCTCGTCCAAAGCGCGGATTCGTTGTGCGTATCCTTCCGCTTCCAGCTCCAACCTCGACTTTTCCAGATTCACTGATTTGAGTGTCTCTTCACGTTCGGCAAGCATTGACTGCAATTGGCGCACTTGTGCAAGCAAAGACGTCGAGATTTCGGTAGCAAACTCGATGTCGTGGACGCGATTCGACTGGTTCCGCGATTTTCGTGAGGGGACGCTGACTTTACTCGGAGAGTTGGCAGCTTGACCGGCAAAGAGTGCTGAACTTAACGGTGACTAGAGATTCCGGGTCAGCATATCGATCAAATCATGCGGTCCCCCCAAACGCAGAGAGAGCAAACCTTCTGGTCCATGGAGGGGGTGCCTAAATGTCCATCATCTCCACTGACAAGGCGCTTTGGCGCTAGGAACGCTCGCGCAGTTTCCTGGCCTATTTCGTTGTATTCGCGCTCTAGATCGGCCAATTTCCGGCGAAGGTCCTCTCCGATCTGGCCCTCTTCCTGTTGCTGTTCTACATCTTTGAGCCTGTCCTCCAGATCCTTTCGCTGTTCGACGAGCGCGGTTCCCAGCTTTGACGCTTCCTCTAGTCGGCGCTCGGTTTCCGCCAGGTGGGCTTCGAGGGCTCGTTTAGCTTGCGCAGGGGTAGATGCATCCAAGTTGAACAGTTGCGCATCAAAGGGTGAGTATTGGTTCGTAGATTGGGGGACTCGCGCCCCTTCGGGGCTGGTGACGAAAGGGTCATCTATCGCGGACAGCATCGCAGGGTTTTCTCTTCCGGAATTCTCCATGGTGAAAGTTCAGGCCTGCAAACAGTCGTGGTTCCTACAACCCACGATCTACCTGCAGTCGGGTCCTAAGCTCGTCGCCTCGCTCGTTCTATGATTGCGCCTCACGCAACGGTCATCATTCGACTTCACTTCGACTCTTTGCGCTCGGGGTTTCGGGCCCTTCGCAAACCGTCCTGATGTGCGCCGACCAGCGACTCGGGTTGACGATGATTTTCCAGACTCGGGTGAGGGGAATGGCGGTGGTGAAACGTTCAGCGATCCGTCGGTCGGTGAGTAATCCGCTAGGGCAGCCGTAAATTGTTATTCGTCGACTCGGGAATAGGCAGCGCAAACGACGCAACAACTTTGGATGTCGAAACAACAAGAAGGGGGGGCCGGTTGTTGCTTCGTTTCAGCCGAGTGGGAGAATGGAGGATGTTCAGAAACCCGCTCGGGAGTGAGCCAAGGACAACAACAAACGCGTTGTGGAGGAATCGTAGGGGAACCGTGGGAGTGCGTGCGACCGAGATGCGGGCCAACCACAGGGCGCTCAGTCTTCGGGTGCAAGCTGGACTGCAGCCGTGGCGATTAGGAAACAAAACAGTAGAAAACCGGGAAATACAGGCCAGCTACGCCATGCAGCAGCGTCAATTAGGTGTAAAATCAAATGGTTTTGTAAGCGGAAGAAATGACAAAGGAAAGACACGAAGGGGAAAGGAAAGCGAAGGGATTAAAGTGAAGATTTATCAAACAAGGCAAGTGATAGTAAGGAAGGAAAGAAAGAAAAGAGAGGGGAAGTAATAAGAGAACGAGTATAGGAAGTAGTAAGTAATGCCAGTTGGACAACGAGACGAGAACGCTCGTTGGGCGGGGGGACGAAGAGGAAAGGAAGGGAGAGCGCGACGGGGAGCAGAAGACGAGCGCTGGGGCCTGAGGAGTTAGGCAGGGCACTGCACAGGGCCAGACGGGGCTGAAGGTCTACAACAGTACAATGGCCTAGTCTACTGGGGATAGCGATCAATCGATCTGATACGGATACATAACGAGACATGAAGGAGCGACTCATAAATGCGATGACAGCATCCTCCAGTCTGTACAGTCACAACCTCGAGAACCAAACAATGGAATGGAAATAAGGTTACTGGCCGTCAATCACCACGCCGGCGCTCAAAGAGAATCACAGGCTCAAGAACAGCCCACAACAACAACAGCCAACCGCGTCTGATGGCTTCGGTTTGTCCTGTTTGCTTTGCTGACTAACGGGCTGGCTTATGCTTACGCCATTCACCATCACGTGCCCGTCGCCACCCTTCAACAGCTATCGAGCATTGTCCTGGACGTTGAATTATCTGACTACAAACACGTTCCTAATCCACAAGTCCGACATGGCAGATACAGCCCCGCCGGTTTCCTTCAAGAAGCGCTCGGTCAAGAAGGCCAATTTCCGCAAGAAGCCAGAATCTCCGCCGCCCGACGCTGACTCCGACTCCAGTTTCACATCCTCCGATGACGAAGAAGGCCACAGGATCAAGAGACGCCGGAAGAGCGCAGTAGTGTCGGCGTCCTCGGCATTGAATACGCGACGACCAACAGCCGCCGAAGAACCAGTCACGGCTGGCGCTGCCCGTCCCTTAACGACATCAAACGACGCCACGAAATCTTCCAACTGGTACGACGAAGAGTTAAACGAGAAGAACCTCCTAGGATCAACACGAGCTCGGCCACCTCCCTCAGGGACAGATGCGCCAGACGGTACATACAAGGGCGCTGCGAACTATCAATCGTTCATCCAGAAAAACCCCGATGCCCCCACGAAGACATTCGGACCCATCAAAGCGCCGACCAATGTGCGGACAGTAACGTTCATGGATTATGCGCCCGACGTCTGCAAAGACTACAAGCTCACCGGGTACTGTGGCTTTGGAGATTCCTGCAAG
Organism: Aspergillus incahuasiensis; assembly: GCA_003719405.1. Taxonomy (NCBI): domain Eukaryota; kingdom Fungi; phylum Ascomycota; class Eurotiomycetes; order Eurotiales; family Aspergillaceae; genus Aspergillus; species Aspergillus incahuasiensis. The sequence continues at coordinate 16,937 of RHLP01000889.1, forward strand.
TTCAGTCATATGCGCGAAGATTATAAACAAGGCTGGGAGCTGGATCGGGATTGGGAGGTCGGCACAAAGGGCAAGAAACTGGACGGCAAGGTGGTGTCACAACGAGGCGCCAAATCTGGCGATGATGACGAGGACGACGAGGAAGAACTTGAAAACATCCCCTTCGCCTGCATCATCTGCAAAAAGCCGTACCAAAATCCCATCGTTACGAAATGTGGGCACTACTTCTGTGAGTCCTGTGCTCTGCAACGATATCGAAAGAACCCGTCCTGTGCCGCCTGCGGAGCCGGCACCGGTGGAGTCTTCAACGTTGCCAAGAAGCTGAATAGCCTCCTCGAGAAGAAGAGAGAGCGTGCGCGACAGCGCCGCGAGCAGGCTATTGCAGATGGTGAGGAGGTCAGCAGTGAAGAGGACGAAGGTGAGGAGTCGGAAAGCTCTTGATTACATGAGCACAGCATTCTCGACGTCTGTATTATATAGTCATGATTTGAAATGCAAATTGTTGCAGCTGGTCTGTAACTGTCGCCCGACCACCCTCGACAAACTGGCTCTTACCCTCAAGTTAGTACGCTTGAGCCGCTATAGCGCAACATCTTCGCACATCCTTTCCTATTCACTTGGTAGACCCTGCAACTGAAGTCCCCATGCTCTCTTCATGGCACCCATGCCTCTAGGCACGACACAAAGCGTTCATCAGTCCTCAATCTCAGCTGCGCAGTTGCAGTTGCAGTGTCAATCACATCAACGTCCTATGCTCTCCAATCCTATTAAATTGGTGACGCTCATGTGTTAGCCATATCAATGCTAACTACTTGCCGTTCTGTCTTTATGCAATGTATCTGCGATAGAGGTTTACTTGTTTGGCTTGCTGTTGATTTGTTGGATATCGCGGGTTTGTTGGCGTGGTCACCGGTAAAGATATATATATTCCACCCTAAGTTCCCACCACAGTTTGCTATCTCAAGAAGACAACCCTAGTAATTTGTTAGAAAAGACACTTCGACGTCATTTTCATTCGCCCATGTATTTTACACTTTAGACATACAAAGCCATGGATTAATATTTCCGTCTTTCATTGGTTGTAAGTTTTTAGATTAGGGCTAAATTCAAGCCTAGGCAGATCCGACCGAACTGCATTCATCAAGTCAAGTGGTATCATGTACAGTACTAAGTAGTTTACACAGTGCAAGCCGATGCGAGTCGCAAGCCTGCGTATCTAGAACTTCTTCTCTAGAAGCTCTTCCACCCGCTCCAGCAGCTCTGCCTTTTTGCCTGCAGTGGCGCGGCCCTGAGACGCAAGGTACTCCCTAAGGGAGGCGACAGTCAGCTTGGACAACGTCCCTTTATCCCAGTGTTTCTGAACTTCTTCCTGGACATTGCCGGAGCCAGCTTCAGCCTTGAGTTTTTTCGCCGGTGGGGCGGCTTTATCTGCGGTGCCTTCTTTTGCTGGCCGTTTGGCAAGCGTTGTAGTCTTGGGTTGATTGGCAGTCAGTTCGTCGAATTGCTTGTCTAGTTCATCGGACCAGTCCAAGACGTAGCCGCCAGCGCGCTGCGAGGATACGTTAGTAAAGAAATTGCGGAAGGCACTGAGAGAGATGAGCACCTTGTCGATTTGTCGATATTTGGGTAATGTTTTATCGTCTGGTTTCTCAGGCACGTCTTCATCCAGCGCCAGCGCTTGTAGGATGCGGTAATGCCACTGGAGTGCTAGTTGACCATTAGTGTGACTTCATCTTGAAACCTTCCCGGCACTTACACGGGTTGGGGTACTTCTGAGGATCATAAACGCCTTTCGGAAGTTGGAGCTGCTGGACGATCGTTCGCATCTGATCAATGAGTGGCTCGGGTGCAACCTGGATGGTAGCTTCAGGGTTTTGTCGAACATCATCTGCGAAAGGAAGCGGTATTATCCACAATCCGGAGGGCATCTTCTGAACGCCGTTCTCGTCCACCTTCTCTTCACCGGCCACCATTGCAGCAAGAACCGGACCAGAAGTTTTGCGTGCAATGTACCAGACAAGCGCAGCTTTCTTATCTCGCAAGAGCTTCTGATACAGGGCCGAGAATACTCGCGTCGAGCCCACATAATGTTCCTCCGATGGGTAGATGAACAGCGGGTGCTTGACATTGGCCCAGAAAGGAAGGGCCGAGAGTGGTTTGAAGCCAATGATCCGGATCACAGGTTCGCCAAAGTCTTTTAATCGTTTCTGTTCATCGGGAGTGAAGCAGACTTGGTCTCCACCGAATTTATAAGCCTTTTTGATCTCTGATTTTTCGATAGTTCGTGATGAATCGTCTGCAATTTGCGTTGTAACTCCTTTTACGATCTGTGGTTTTTCGCCGCCAAGCCATACATAGCAGTTTCTCGCCGACTCCTGACGTTTGAAGAGAATGTATCCAGATACTGAGATTTTCAAGTTTGGTCCGAGCTCCAGAGACATGTTTGAGAATTGCGCACGGCGCGGCACTGATTTGGAATTGATGCTTGACAGGAGCCCATTGAGTAGTGATATTCCATCATGGGCATCTGTCGTCTTTGCTTCAGGTTTCAGATAAGCAGGAGCCTCGGGGTCCATGGGTGAGGCTTTGTAAATGATGTCCTGTCCGCGGTGAGTAATACTGCTCCCGACACTTAGGGACTGTACCTACGTCATAGAACTTAGAGGTGTCAAATTCATGCTCGACTTGAGAAATCGGAAACAGCTCAATTATAACGCCGAGGTCGTACAGATCTTTCGCGCGTACCGTTGCCGCAGAGCGGAGAGATTTCTTGTCTCCGTGAGGGTTATCGTTGTCGGTAACTATAAACAGTCGCCTTGATAGGAAGTTTGGAGCTTTCGAGGTGAATATCTGGTTGGCGCAAAACAGCAGGTTCGCCATAGATACAGGCTCCTCCGCCGGTTCAAGTATATCCTTCGGCTTATCATCATCTTCGACCAACGATCGCAATTCTAGAACCTCTTGGGCAGAAGGGATATCAAGGTCCGTGAATAGGTAGCAATTCGGGTATGATAAGTCACCCCGGCTGCTTTCGTCCTCGTTGTAGAATTTAGATTGCTTTGTGCCATACAGTAGGACGCCTATCATGTCACGAGGGTTTGAAATGATGCGCTGCTGCATGAGGTGGTATGCGCATTTCAACGCAGCAGTGGCGGGCGACTCTTGGCTAGGTCTCTTTGGATCTGTAGAGGGCCGGGGCTCGAGCATCGAATCGCTGATCTCAATTGCAAAAAGAACAGCATCCCGCACTGATTTGTAGCCCTGGTCTCAGTTATTAATATTGGGCGATTTCAATAACTGGATGCGCAAGAGCTCCATACCGTCTCGTCCAGTTCCTCCTCCTCTTCAGCTACGTCATCTTCGCGATTGTAATTATCTTCAGCCATGACGTTGAAAAGATACCAGGATTAAGTGAGTGAGAGGTTTCGTTTTGGAGTTCGAAGCAATTATATTGGGGCAGTCCCCAGCGCTTCGTAGTTATCAAGGCGGCTGGAGCTGTTCTGCCTATCTTAGGTAGATGCACTGCGCCGGGGGACGCGTTTCTCCGGCAGACTGACGCGGGGAGAACACGAGCATCATGTGACTACGAGCTGACTATGTTGAGGCTTTGATGACCCTAGCTTTGTCATAATTGGTCTGGACTCTGGAGCGGGCCGAGTCTGCTCCGTGGCCTCCGTCATGATGCCGGAACTTGGCAGCTTTCAACCTGCTTGTTTTCTGTCGGTTTTTTTGGAGTGTCTTGATTTATTGAACTGAAGCGTCACCAATTTTCAACTCCATATAACACTGTTTCTTATCTTCTCGTTACATTGCACGCAAACGAATTCCTGTCTCGGCAACCTGAGCTTATGATGGCTCTGCGGCGCACCTTCACCCTTCCGCAACTGTTGCGGCCCGTAGCACGCATCCCTTTGGGAATCAACGGAGAACGAAGACGTGGCCTTGCAACAGCTGTACCGCCGGTTACTCAAGATGCTACTGGGTCAAAAGGACCGACCGCAATGGTCTTTCTAAACATGGGAGGCCCTTCGACAACCGGTGAAGTGGAGGATTTCCTGAGCAGGTTATTCGTACGCTTGTCAATCCAACATGCACCTTGAACCCGTATCCTAACTAGATTGTGTATCATGTAGGCCGATGGTGATCTTATTCCTCTCGGTCGCCTCCAAAACTACCTCGGTCCGCTCATCGCCAAACGGAGAACACCAAAAATTCAAAAACAGTACGCGGAGATTGGAGGAGGTTCGCCGATCAGGAAATGGTCTGAATATCAATGCGCAGAGATGTGCAAATTACTAGACAAGCTCAACCCCGAATCCGCGCCGCACAAACCCTATGTCGCATTTCGATATGCCGCACCGTTGACAGAAGAAATGTATGCGCAACTCTTAGCGGACGGTTTTGGGAACGGAAAAGGTGGTCGCGCTGTCGCATTCACACAATATCCACAGTACTCGTGCTCTACAACCGGTAGCTCGTTGAACGAGTTGTGGAAATGGAGGACCCGACTGGAAGGCAAACGCGCCAATGGCGACGTGGATGCGAATGGAGCCATTCAGTGGAGTGTCATTGACCGTTGGCCTACACACCCCGGCCTAGTGGAAGCATTCGCAAGAAACATTGAAGATAAACTGAAGACATACCCTGAGGAAAAGAGGAACAGTGTGGTGTTGTTGTTCTCAGCCCACAGTTTGCCCATGAGTGTAGTCAACCGAGGTGAGATTGCGTCCCCTGTGCCGCCTATGCGCTTAGAGCTAACCGTTGTTCTTAGGTGATCCATACCCGTCCGAGGTTGCTGCAACCGTCCATGCGGTGATGCAGAGACTAAACTTTAGCAACCCCTACCGGTTGTGCTGGCAGTCTCAAGTCGGACCGTCTGCCTGGCTCGGCGCTCAGACTAGCGATACTGTACAGGAATATGTCAAAAGGGGCCAAACCGATCTCGTTCTCGTTCCGATTGCTTTCACCAGTGATCATATCGAGACCCTGTACGAGCTGGACCTAGAAGTGATGGAAGAAGCCAACCACCCGGGCGTCAAGCGTGCTGAAAGTCTAAACGGCAACCCGATTTTTATTGAAGCACTCGCCGATTTGGCCCGCGATCACTTGCGCAAGGGGGAACTATGCTCTCTCCAAATGACTCTCCGCTGTCAAGGGTGCAAGAGCGAAAGGTGTCTGGAGCAGAAGAAGTTCTTTGCTGGTCAAAAATACGCTTCTCTTGTACAATAATAAGCGATGAGTACGATATCTAGTACCAATGTACCAATACCATGATTTGGGGGAGTATTGCCGTAGTGCATGCCGCGCATCGCATGATCACTCTCGGACCTGAGGGTGGGCCGATCCGGCCCCGAAGGGGAGCCTACGGTCGCCGAGAAACACCAACAGCGCCGCAGCTGCAAACTTTCCGGACAGCGACTCCGAAATACAAACATCCACAATTGAGCCAATCGAGAACCCGAGGCTTTCATTCATCGCCAATTGACGCCCTCAGTGTCTATTATATCCGTCCTGCATGGTCAACAAGTGATACCCCACCACGCCGCCCGCCGTTCGCGGCGCCCCTCCCTACAAAATATCATGTCCGTCCACGGCCCTCCGGCCGTGCCCTCTCGAAACGCCCTACGGGTGCTCCGAAGCCTTGCCCTCGCGGGATCAACAGTTGGAAGCTTCTGTACTGTTGCAGCAATCACCTACGATGTACACCGGCGAGTGTCCGTCGCGGAGCGCATTGTCGAGAACAAGCGAGCCCTTCAGACCTCCGCTCCTAGATATGATGCGACATCCGCAGCGAGGAGGATCTCACGAATGATGGAAGCCGCAGAAGCGGGCGAGTTTTCGGGCCTGGAAGCATGGAAAGAGAGCGAGGGGAATTACAACCAGACCACAAATATTGCATCGAATCACGACGGTCATGGGTCTCTCGGCGAAAGTTCACGTCCGAACTGGGCGGGCGACGCCAGTTCAATAGCCACAAGTCCCCTAGTCGCAGAATCTACAGTTGGATCACAAGCGTTTCCAGAGGTCATTACTGAAGCTGGAATGAGGCCCGGCAAGCCAAGACCTGGGGTAAGGCCCGGCATGCCCCCTTCCCAACCACTGCCGTCGAGCATTAAGGCAAAATATTATATTCGTCGAACGGCTGGCAAGTCAGAAATGGCAGTGATAGAAAGCACCCTACCGACTGGGAACCAAATCCCTCTCGATGAACGGTTGGAAGGGCTTATGGAACGTGGGCAATACATTGACGCGGCTCAAGTATTCTTGGACGAACCGTCAGGCTCGAGCGGAGTTATTTCGATACATCGAAGACGACTCGTTGAGCGGTTATTTTATTTGAACTGCCGGCAAGAAAATGTCTTCATCGCGAGAAGTCTCTTTGAACGTCTCGAAGAGGTGGATCGCATATCACCCACGATGTGGAAGATTCTAATCGTCTCATTGGCGAAGAAAGGCTGCATAGAATCGGCCTCGACCGTCTACCTTCGTTACAGCAATCGATTTGTCCTACCCTGGAACCTGCTGGATGTTGTCCTTCGATGTTTGCTTGAATCCCGGAGACTTCAGGCTGCTAGTCACGTTCTTTTTCAGAATTTGGCCCATGATCGAGAGTGTGGCTTATGTTCTGTATATCTCACTGGTATATGGAAGAAAACTAGAAACATTGAGCTCCTTAACGGCCAGTTCACAAAGTTGCTCATGATGCTCCGGCGCTTGGGTAAGCATCCTACTTCCAAGCTCATCTCTCCCATGCTACGGGCATATGTAGATTATGGCAGGTTCGAAGATGCCGAGGCACTGGTACTCGAGATGACGGTCACATACCAAGTCCCACTCAGTCTTCGAATGAAAGGACTTTTGGTATACGGCAAAGCTGTACAATGTGACTGGGCAGCTGTCGACGAAGGGTTTGAAGAAATGCACAGCCTCGGTCTGACGGAACCGAAATCAGACTTCATCAAGATATTCCACCGCATATTCCTCGAATACTGGCCGTCTCACACGCCCAAGGAAACTCGTGATTTCCTTTACCGATATATCGATAAGTTTGATATTGTCCCTGATCAGGTTCTCTGGAACCACATTCTCGAGGCAATCGTTGAAAGAGGCGATGAGAATATGCTCTCCGAGTTCACAAACATGGCGCGGCAACGCGGGTGGCATGTCAAAACGACGCAAGATGAGGTCCTGACAGTGATACACAATCGCCTAGGGGCGCTTAGAGGCTCGCCCGTGGGTTTCTGGCAAATGCTGCACTCCGCACGAGAAAACAATGTGCGGGCCGCTGCCTCGCAACGACTTCTCGGCTACGACCAGCAAGCCAACTGGCGACATCCTGGATACAGCGTGGACAAATCAAATTTCAATGATGTATGGTATCAGCGCACGGTGGAGGAATTAGGAGGAGTAGGAAGAACCACGAGGTCGGTCGATGATTACCAAAACCTACAAACACAAATGATATACTATATGCATGCGGGCAAGATGGAAGAAGCCATCAAATGCTTCCAGGATTCGAGAATCTCTGGATATAAGCTCAAGCCGCAAGAAATTGAACTTGCGTTGATCGCCACGATACTCAGTCATGGGATGAGCACCGCTCAAGCTCTGATTGAAAGTGAGCCCGCGTGGCATGAGTGGTTGCCCATCTTTTTACGCCAGATAAAGGACATGCACCACTCAGCAGAAGCCGAGATTGTTCAATTGGCCGTTTTCCGTTTCTACAACATCCGCTGGGCGAGACCGAGAATCAAGACCAACCACAATATCACCGCGGCGACAAGCGGACATCTGATCGCATCGAATAAGCCGGAGATGGCTATTGATCTCCTCGTGGCGGTATACAAGTCAAAATACGGTCGCCTCCAGCTTCTCGATGATGTTTGCATGAAGATGTTCTTGCGCGCGTTCGCCGCAACGGAGAACTACCGGGGAGTTCGCTGGTGCATCTTAACTGCTCTTTCCCGAAGCAGCGCCCTCTCGCAAGATTTCATGGTTGAGCTTTACCGGGTCTTGGGGGTGATGCACCGCGTCTCTGTGGACCAGACCATGCGCGTGCAAGATGCCGCGAAACAAATACGAATTCTGGGGACCCTTAATTATCTTACCGAGTTTCTTCGCCAGAAGTATGATGGTCACCTCTGCCAACCGGGAACCTTTAATACTGTCCAGGCAAAGAAGAAAGCCGGTCGGCTCTGGCTGAAGCGTCCATTCGCCGAAAATGCTTGGACTCTGTATAGCCAGCGCCCGCAGGACAAGGTAAAGAAAATGCAGCAGATAAGTAGTACCTGGGACGAGGAGTACGAGCTGGAACGCGTGCTGGGACTTATTGACACCGATGAGAACTCGATCAGGGGTCGATGGGTTGAGACAGTCTGCCGGGGACAGTTTGTGGATGTGGAAAAGGAGCTGGAGGATGGCACGTTTGTTCCTGTATAGTAGTTCGTATAGTGCTCTGTAGAGTGCTCGTAGAGTGCTCTGTATAGCTGTGTATAGCTGTGTCTATTAGCATGTGATGCTTGGCGGAATGCAGTCTTTTCTGACCGTCAAGGGGAAAGAACTTTTGACAGCCAATCGCCAGCGCCAATTCGATCGTACGTTCGTTTGCAGAGCTTAGTCCCTGGCCTGGTCCCGAGTCTCTGGCCAGAGTCAGGCCATTCGCTCCCCTTGCGGCCAGAACAACCACAAAGCCGCGTCCCCCTTAACCGTCAAGGCCCGCCTTCTTAAGCATCGCCGCCCCTCCCCGTCAGCCTTTCTCCCTCCCTCCCCTCTCTGCTCTTCAGATCCTGTGGCTTGAATATGCGCAGCGCCCTCCTTTCGCTCACCTCCAACCTGCTGTTTTCGCCGTTCCCGCCGACTCTCTGAAATTCTCGTTCGCCACTACAATGGCCGCCACCCATGCCAACGGCCATACCAACGGCCACGCCTCGAAACCCCCAGACGCCGCAGAACTCCGCCGGCGACTTCACCATGACGCAGATATCGTAATAGTGGGTGCTGGAGTGCTTGGATGCGCGCTGGCCGTGGCATTGGGCCGCCAGGGGCGGAGTGTCCTGCTGCTCGAACAGTCGCTCAAGGAGCCCGACCGCATTGTCGGCGAGCTCTTGCAGCCCGGCGGAGTCACTGCCCTTGAGCAGCTGGGTCTGCGAGACTGCCTAGACGGGATCGAGGCCATCCCAACAAACGGATACTACGTCTCGTACCTGGGCAAGCCCGTCACAATCCCATACCCCAGCCAAAGCCCCGGGGCGCCGCCACCGGAGGGCCGCTCATTCCACCATGGCCGGTTCGTGATGAAATTGCGCGAAGCTGCCGCGGCTTGCCCGAATGTCACAGTTGTCGAGACCAAGGTTACAGATCTGATCACGAGCTCTCACAACACCAAGCAGGTTCTTGGTGTGGAGTGCGTGACCAAGGAGTCCAAGGATTGCTATTTCGGCCAGATCACAGTTGTCGCGGACGGGTACGCCTCAAAGTTCCGAAAACAATACCACCCTCATACCCCCAAGGTCCGGTCGAAGTTCTGGGGCCTCGAGCTCATCGATGCGGAGCTGCCGCAACCTCACTACGGCCATGTCCTCCTAGACCCTGAACGCCCGCCCATCCTCATCTACCAGATCGGAACCCACGAGACTCGAATTCTCTGCGACATCCCCGAAAACCTGCCCTCGGCATCCGTCAAGAATGGGGGAGTCAAGGGCCATCTTCGAAACGTCGTTCTCCCATCCCTCCCCGAATGCGTGCAGCCCTCCTTCGCCGCCGCGTTAGACAAAGGCCAGCTGCGGTCAATGCCAAATTCCTTCCTACCGAGCGCCCCGAACAAAACACCGGGATTGATAGTGCTGGGCGATGCGCTTAACATGCGGCATCCACTGACAGGCGGCGGAATGACCGTCGCTCTGAACGACGTTGTCATCCTCCGCGAGGTGCTCAGCCCGGAGAAAGTCCCTATGTTAAGCGACACAAGCCTCGTCATCAAGCAACTATCGACCTTCCACTGGCGACGGAAGATGGGAGCGTCAGTAATCAACATTTTAGCCCAGGCGCTGTATTCGCTATTCGCTGCAGACGGTAAGCCAATAGCCCTCTTTTAGTACTGCACACCTTGAATTCGCACACTAACACTCCTCAAGACGACAACCTCAAAGCCCTTCAACGCGGCTGCTTCCAGTACTTCTCCATGGGAATGTACCAGACCCCCGTCAGCCTGCTAGGCGGCATGCTCAAGAAACCCCAAGTCCTCTTCACGCACTTCTTCACCGTCGCATTTTTGTCATTATGGATGATCATCCGCGACTCCCCACTGTACAAACTCCCCCTCGCCCTAATCCGGTGCGCGCTCGTTTTTTGGACCGCGTGCGTCGTCATTTTCCCTTATATGTTGATCGAAGCCTTCTGCTAGCCTCTTCCTCCCACTATCTTATTCCTCTTTTCTGGGACAGAACGAGGCTTCCTTCTTTCATCCTTTCTGTTTACATATCTACCATACACATATAATGCCTGCGCAAGCCCCCATCATGACGATACATGTTATATTAGTCTCTGTATTACTATCTACTCTTTCTACCTATCTATTCTATGCTTGTCCATTTTGTGTCTCTTCCTGTTGGGATCGAGGGGAAGAAGGAAAACTTTGGGTCTATTGGATAAGATATCTAGATTTCTTTTCAATATCCTCGTTTCTTTTAATCTTCTTTCAGCTCGGCCAGCTCTTACCTCTCTCTACGCACGGGGTGTATCATCTATTCATTGTGCTTGTGTGTATCATATTTATAACTAGAAGACTCGACCAGAACTAACTAGAAACTAATGAGAAAGACCAATCAATCACAAACGTATCGGGACTAGAGATCTTTTAAGCATATTACACATTGGCAAATTGATGAAAAATACCCTTGCATACCTAGGTAGGGTAGATAATTGACATACCTAGTACTATATGCAAGCAAGGGACCATATCATAGAGATTCAACGCCACACCATGCATGCCATGCCATGCCCCTCGTAGTCTATCCTTCGTACCTATGCATATGTACCCTATCTCAAGGTCCGGTCTAGGGAAGGTAAGTCTATCTAGCCAGTGCGTGTATATAGATATACATATATATCTGCCAATAACCAGAGTAAGTTCTGTGCTCACTCCTCAACCTACCTTATAAATTAAGTTGTTTACACTATGGTACAAGCCATTTTCATCCTCTTCCCCAGACTTCAGATTCCAGCATGATAAGGGTAAGGGCAAAACGTAGAAACAGATGGCATGGACTGAGTTTCTGTATTCACACCGATATCGTACTCCATGGATAGATGGATACCGTCCGCAATTCACCACCCCACCGCACCCCGAAATACTCTAAAGAGCGGTTGAGTCAACAAGGCAAAGCACCACTACTCGCAGTGACGGCAAAGAATAGAACAGAAAGGGGGTGGGTGTAGTGCGCTCTATAAGCCCTCTCTCCCCATCCTCTCTCTTTCTCTCTGTATATATCTATCTCTCTACGAATTGTGATTGCAATTCAAATCCGAACTCGATTCCCATTCCATTCAATACTTTAATAACGCCGGAGCCGGAGCCTTAGAGGTAAGTGATGATGAAAAGCTCGCTTTCTTGCTTGCATGAGCTAGGATATTCAGGATGAAGAAAAGCACTGATTTCGCTTAGACAGACGGACAGACGGACAGACGGACGGACGGACGGACGTGGAGCATGAAATAGAGTTAGAGTTAAGATGGAGTATTGAAGAGGAAGGAGAAACAACCTCGGAGAACACGACACACGGCAAGCAAGAAGAGAGACGGAAGGAGAAGAAGAGAAGACGAAGAAGGAAAAGAACAAAGAACACCGTAGCACTCCACTTCATCTGGTATCTAGGATGCAGTTCGTTAAAAACAAATGACGGCGAGTAGGCCTTCAAACAAACACAAACAAACACCAAGGCCAAGGCCGAGGCTAGCGCTAGCTATGCTATGCTATGCCATGNNATCAATCAAAAGAGGGAAGAAGCCGGGAAATCGTATCAGCCCTCGCCACTATCGCCGCTCTTCTGATTCTCCTTCTCGCTGCCCTTCCCAGCTGCACCTGAGGCCGTGTCCGGCGGTGTTTCCCGGCTCTCTGCTGCCTTTATTGAGGGGCCGAGGTTGATGGCGATGCGCTTGGGAGCCGTATTGCCCATGCCTGGTGTGGCTTGCGTGGTTTTGTCGGAAATCGATAGTGAGCCGATTGAGCCGCTTCGTTTCTTCCGGAGGAATCCTGCGCTCCCGGAGGAGCTACTTGTTGAACTCCGCCGTTTCGGACCAGAGGTGAGCTTGACGAGCTCGTCGTCGTCTTCTTCCTCGCGCCGGCGCTTTTCCGATAGCCTCTCTGGCGGTGTTTGCACGACTTGTGAGGAAGGTGTTGACGGCGGCTCGGGGACTGGATCGGCTGGTGCGTCCTCATTGGTGGTCACGTCAGTTTGGGGCGGTTTTGTTTCTGACCCTGACTCGGGTTTCGTGTCCATGGCATCGGCGTCTTCGTCATCGTCGTCTGGGTAATCCACCAGGGACTTCACAGAGGGTGAAGCGGCGCCGTTGGGTACCTGTGATGTGAGCGTGTCCGAGGCTTGGTTATCCTGCTGCCACTGAACTAAGTCAGCTTCTTGGTCAATGTCGCCAAGGAAAAGCTAGTCTTACCTCCTCCTCGTCATCCGAGGTGTTGAAGTATTCTTCCTCCGCAGGATCCATTTCCTTCACGCCTTGCCAGCGGCCAGATGGTGGCATCTTAAGAGCAGGTGTAACGTCCTCTTGGGAGTATAGCGTGGAATCAGCCTCCTCGCTGTATCCCTGGAGTTGCTCGTAGTGGAGTATCAAACCCTGGAAGGTGTCCACATAGGTGATATTCCTGAGCTTGTCACCATATTTACCAACAACATGGAGAGTTATCGGCTTGATATGCTCTCGCTTGATGAATTCAAAAAGTTCGAGGCAGGCAGAGTTGAGCAGGTTATCGCGGGGCATGGTCTCGTAAACAATGTCAAGAATGAGCCCAAAGGTATCATTGTGCGTCATCAAAGCTTGATAAAATGTATCTTGAAGGCTAAGCAGAGTTCTGAAGAATTTCAATGCAGCTAGTGAACAGTCAGCGCTGTCATGGGAGCCAAGCAAGCAAGCATACTTAGTTTCAGGTGTTTTTGCGGCACCCGTAGGAGTTGAGTAATGTGAGCGGCAAGCCGCTCGTTCTGAATGACATTGCGGCATCGGTAGAGGTGTTGGCGGACGAAGAAGGTGAGTATATCAACGAGATGGGAGTATAGGGCTACAGCTTGGAAAGTCAAACCATGAGCTAAAAATGTGTCAGTGCATCACATGCAGATCAGTCGGTGCCAAGAGCTTACGGGTAGTAGACTGGTCCTCAAGTTGTTTAAACGGCGCAAACAGCCGCTTTGAGGATTCGTCAAAGTGGTTTTGCACAAAGGCATCGGAGAGGATATTCGGCCGCACTTTGGCAGCCTCGGGACCGGCCCGGGCCATTGCAGCCTGAATGGGGACCTGCGGGTCTAATAGTACCTTGATCGCATCTGCGAGTTGGTTCTTCACGCCGAGATCCGCCTCTGTATGCAGCAGGTCAATTAGGGTGTCGGTAAGGGGCGTCTTCCTCTCGTTGACTGCTTTGAGCATATAGCTGCGCATCATGATGGGGTCGTGGTCAAGGAGCGCAACTAGGATGTCGATACCCGTCGTCCGTATAGCCGGGATTGGGTGCTTGACGGCAAAAGCGATGACAGCAAAAAGACCATGGTTAATGAGGTTCGCGAAAAGTGTAGCGCGCTCCGGGACCTGCAAGTTCTTCGCGATTGACGCGCATTGGTGGAGGAACTGGACAGCATCCTCCTTGCGCTTTGCATCTGCGCTCCTCGGATCGAAGACCGAAAATAACTCCTTCAAGA